>NW_020869897.1:34270-39270 GCF_003789085.1 Penaeus vannamei
TGTAAATACGAATATTCATTGGGTTCTAACAAGGCGGGCGAAGGACTTGCATATACACAGAAAAAATATCTATCAGTCAAGACACGCCCATCTACCTGATAGATAAATTGATCAAAGTATGTCTATCAGATAGATAGACAGACATGCATTCATTTCTGTAGATATCCATGTCCGTATGGATGACTGTTCATTGGGTCGGACCTCGCACAATTTTAACAAACTGCCCGTCTGTCTCTGTCCGTGTATCTTTGTGTTTTTCTGTCTGCCAGTCTGTTTCTCTCCCTCTTTCTTTCTTTCTCTCTCTCTCTCTCTCTCTCTCTCTCTCTCTCTCTCTCTCTCTCTCTCTCTCTCTCTCTCTCTCTCTCTCTCTCTCTCTCTCTCTCTCTCTCTCTCTCTCTCTCTCTCTCTCTCTCTCTCTCTCTCCTCTCTCTCTCTCTCTCTCTCTCTCTCTCTCTCTCTCTCTCTCTCTCTCTCTCTCTCTCTCTATCTCCCTCCTTCTCTCTCTCTCTCCTTCTCTCCTGCCTCACTCCCTATCTCCCTCCCTCACTCCCTATCTCCCTCCCTCACTCCCTCCCTCCCTACTCCCTATCTCCCTCCCTCACTCCCTATCCCTCCCTCACTCCCTCCCTCCCTCACTCCCTATCTCCCTCCCTCACTCCCTATTTCCCTCCCTCACTCCTATCTCCTTCCCTCCGTCCACCATTCCTCCACCCCTCCTCCACCCCCTCCCTCCACCCCCCTCTCCCTCAACCAGAATCCAGGCTAATCATGTAAAGGTTTCTGTTGACGCTTCTCCCGTGTTTGTTTCTCTCTGCTCACCCAGGCTTGGAACGGCATCGACTGTGCATGGCATACGTGTTTGGCCTTTTTTGGGGGATAGATTTTTTTGAAGGGGGGGGGAGGCTGTTTATATTTCCTCTTTTGACTTGTTATAGACTTGATTTGAAAGGAAAAGGTCGATTATAGAGATTTTGAATTTTTGTTTCCCGGTTATGGTTTTTTTTTTCAAAATATTCTAAATGTTTGGTGCATTAAAATGATATATTGTGTTTGTTCTCTCTTTGATTTTCTTTTTTTACTTATGTTTTCCGTCTGTCTTCCTTCAAGTTTCTGATATGTTGATATTGAATTTTATTTCTGTATATCTTTTTTGTATTAAAATCAAGATCGTTTTCTTTGCCTTTTATGATTTACTTTCATTACCTTTTCACAAAGATATATAAATGGATATTCACACATAAACGGACATAAACGAAAATGCAGAAGTACGAGTGTGTGTCTGTATATATAAATATGTTTATTTGTATATATACATATATATACATATTAATGTGTATATATCTACACACACACAACACACACACACACACACACACACACACACACACACACACACACACACACACACACACACACACACACACACACACACATATATATATATATATATATATATATATATATATATATATACATATATATACATATAATATATATACATATATATATATATATATATATATATATATATATTATATATATATATATATATATATCATATATAATATATTATATATATATATATATATATATATATATATATATATATATATTATATATATATAATCATATAGGCACAAATAAAAATATCACTGTACATTAGCAAGACAGCGCGTGCACATATGCATGCACGACCATGCACACACAAACACGCACGCACAAACTAACACGCAAACACACATCCATCAACACGCCTAAACGTTTCCAATACCTATGCAACTCAGCAACTCACTTCCTTTGTGTTAATGTTTTCCTTTTGCTCCAATAGAATTCTAAATCCTGCAAGTTCTTTCACTGCAAGCAAATCCCTTAAAGCACAGCCATATATATGTATTGGTACGGCCGTCGCCAGTGTAAGTACTGTAGTAGTACTGAGTGAAAGAATGCCACGCTTTCCTGAGACGAAGGGAAATGTCGAGTAAAATAAAATCGCGTGGTAAGTATGGAAGATCTAGGTAAGTATAGGCTGATTCCGTTTTCTGTCATATATTTCCCGTTTTCTATGGACCATTCATTTATTCATTTTGTTTTCTTTACATCCAGGGATTGTTATATCCAATCATTTATTCATTTATTTATTTGAGATCTGATTTGTTTTTACATCCAGGGATTGTTTTATCCAATCATTCATTCATTCATTTATTTGAGATCTGCATTTACATCTAAGGATTGATTTTATCCATTTATTCATCCATTTTCCTTCTTTCATTCTTTCATTTCGTATCCGTATTTACAATTCCCAAGGTCCCTTTTATCCATTTAATCATTTATTTTTAAGATAAACATTTGTTAGTTCATTTATCCATCCCTTCATTTTTTTTTTTTTTTTTTTTTTTTTTTTGCTGACAGCTATTGGATTGTCATCATAGTGATATGAAAAGTTCCTGACAAATCGTGATTTTTTTCTATTTATTTATTTATTTATTTTGATGATCTGCTTCACCGTCTGGAACCAAAATCAAATAAAGTTATTCGTCATTATGAACACTCATAGAAAGTGGGTACGTCATCACAAGGAATTCAAATTTTCTTTTAAAAGTTTGTGGTAAAGTTATGTATTTTAGAATCAGGTTTTCTACGTCAATCTCTTTCTTTGTCTCAAAGTCATCACTAGGAATTCCAATTGTAAAAGTTTGTGGCAAACTTCAGTATTTTAGAATCGTTTTTTTTTTTTTTTACACTAATCTCTCTTTATCTCAAACTATCTGCCTGCCTATTGCTCCTCTCTCTCTCTCTCTCTCTCTCTCTCTCTCTCTCTCTCTCTCTCTCTCTCTCTCTCTCTCTCTCTCTCTCTCTCTCTCTCTCTCTCTCTCTCTCTCTCTCTCTCTGTGTCTCTCTCTCTCTCTCTCTCTCTCTCTCTCTCTCTCTCTCTCTCTCTCTCTCTCTCTCTCTCTCTCTCTCTCTCTCTCTCTCTCTCTCTCTCTCTCTCCTCTCTCTGTCTCTCTCTCTCTCTCTCTCTCTCTCTCTCTCTCCTCTCTCTCTCTCTCCTCCTCTCTCTCTCTCTCTCCTCTCTCTCTCTCTCTCTCTCTCTCTCTCTCTCTCTCTCTCTCTCTGTCTTTGTATATACCGTGTGTGTGTGTGTAGGGATCTTTAGGCGTTTGCAAAGGTTTGCGTTCCTTAACTACTTTCTAGTTATTGTCATCTTGATCTTATGCATAAAGAGCGTCAGACTACTATCTATTTTTTGGTATTTCATCAAGATTTTCACATTTCCATTGGTCTTCGTTCAGTTTTCCCGCTACTTTCGTTCAGTTTTCGATCTTTTAGACACGACAAATCCATTATCTTCTCAGTTATCACTTCAACCACAATTTTTAAAAATTAACCGCTAATAAGATGGAATTATAGTTTTAGCAGGGAATTTGGAGAACCAGATCAATTACACTTAAAAAAATTAAAGAAAAAAAATATTTTAAGAAAGGTTTAAGAAGTGTAGGAATGTGGTTATCGTTGTTTTTCATTTTTCACTCACTTTATTTACTTCCTGAACTTAACAGCTGTCCGTACTGAAACAAGAAACAAATGAATAGAAAATCTTATACATAGTAATCACACGAGAATACAATAAAAATAAGAAAAATATATCACACATAATAAGAACAATCATCATATCAATAATAGCAATAATTGTCATAATAATAGTAGTAATGATTGTGATAGTAACAGTTATAAATGTCGTAATAACAATAATAATAATAATAATTGTCATAATAACAATAATAGTAGTTGTCATAATAACAATGAGGCTATCAATAATAGCAAAAGCCATGATACTAACAATGAATAACAATAACAATAACTAAAATCGAAGAGAAACGCAATGACCAAAGACTCCCATCCCCAGATTCCCCGTCGGAGTCGCGCTGGTTCTCGCTCATGCTGGGCTTCCGCCACCGCAAGGCGTCGGAGGAGGGCAGCCCCGAGCAGGACGCCGCAGGAGCCCCCTCGAGCCAGGGCCCCAACGCCTCGGCCGCCCCGCCTCCGCCCTACAGGACCCGCGCCTCCACCGACGGCCACCTCCACCAGCGGAGGCTCTACAAGCTCAGGATGACCTTGAATCTGCGATCGTCCAACTTGCACGAGAGGAGGATGAGCATCGCCATGCGCGGCGCCACCTGCGGGTTCTGAGCCTCGGGGGGGAAGGGGGAGGGAAGAAGGGCGAAGGGGGGGAGCGAGGGAAGAAAAGGGGAAGGGGGAGGGAAGAATGGGAAGGGGAGAGGGAGTGAGGCGTTTTCTTTTGACGTCGGATTTCTCTACCTCCTCCCTCCTCCCTTCTCTTTCTCTCTCTTCGACTTTTCTTTATTCTACCTGTGCTTCTACTTCCTTTTCTTCCTTTTCTTTTACTCCTCCTCTTTAATTTTCTAGGAAAAGATAAACCTTATTTTTAGATTTTTTCTTCTGCTTTGCCTTCGTTTCATCTTTATTCATTTTCTTCTTTTTTGTCTTCTCATATTTCTTCTTCAATTTCTTCTTCCTTTTTGTCTTTTTTATCTTCTTTTTCTTCTTTTTTGTCTTTTCATCTTCTTTCTTCTTCCCCTTCTTCGACCTCGCGTCTTTTCCAAGGCCATTATTCGCTTTGAAGCAAGATGTCCTAAAATACGGCAGCCTCTCTCCGAGTCCACACTGGCAGTCGCAGCCGTGTGCTCCGTTGCGACAGATGGGGAGTTTAATACAGAGGGAGCTGACTACACCGAGGGCGTGGCAGCCGAGTGGTTAGAGCAGCGGACTTTGGATTGTCAATAAATCCGAGGGTTCGAGTCCCCCGACTGGTGCGTTGTTCCCTTAGGAAAGAATACATTGATTGCCTATTGTAAAAGCCACCTGGGGGGCATGCCAGCCTTTGTGAGTGCTGGCATATAAAAACACAGAGGGTTGGTGTCAGTAAGGGCATCCGACTGTAAAACCCCATGCCAAAGCCAATATGGAATGACCCGTAATAG
>NW_020869897.1:61770-69270 GCF_003789085.1 Penaeus vannamei
CCCGATATCGGGGCCAAGTTTATCGCTAACAAGGGGTTCCGCAAAACCTACATATTGCATTGTATAAAGTGAGAGGAATCCATCGATACCAAAATCGTCGATGACTTCCTGGGACCCGGAACCTCCCTTCTGAGGCTCTGGGTCCATCCCAGACTCCAACAGTGCTCCCAGCAAACTGTCGGAGAGGGCTCTCTCAAGGACCTCGGAGCGAAGGAATCCCTGCAGCTGAGTGAGCGTGAGGTCGAAGGCGAAGACTCTCTCCGCACCAGGAGAGGTCTGGCCCGAGTCTCGAAGGAGGGCCTCTAGCCCCCTGCCTTGACTTCATGGGCAAGCCAACCCTATCAAGAAGGGCGCGGACAAGGACGCTTCCGACCTCGCGTGCGTCCCCGATTCTCGGCTTTTGTTCCTGTTTTGTTTCTGTTTGTTGCTTTCTAGGGCGGACTGTCTCTGCACCGTGTCTGTTTGTCTGTATGCGAATGGGTTATCGATTACAAAGCAAACCAAATGTTCTTGGTATCAAAGGTCATAGAGCACTTTAGAAATGTGTAGTAGTGAAAAGGTTTACAGAGGGGGGTTGGATGATGAGTAAATGTCTACCTGTCGAAAGTCGTTTAGCGGTTCAGGACAGAATGGTACTGAAATGGGCAAAAGGGTGAAGGTAGAGAGGGCAAGTAAATGGGCAAAGGCAGGGATTAATAAGGGTAAAAGTTGTTGAAGGAAGAGGTGTGGGATTCTACAAGGATGTCCGCAGGGTAAGGTAGGGACTAGAAAAAGGAGAGGAGGGCATTTAAGGTTTAAAGGCGATTAGATCACACTTTTAGGAGAAATGTAAGGAGGGAGACAATCCAGGGAAGGGGGTTGCTGTGACGAAGGGTCGCATGTGTATCCAGGGGGAAGGGGAAGGGATAATAGGAAAGGAATGGGGGGGGGGGACGCAGCTGAAGTAGGAGGAATGGGATGTGTTGGGAGAGAATGGGGACCATGAGTAGGAGGAGGAACTGTCTCGGCGGTTACTTTGTGTAGATGGAATGGGAACAGATTGGAGGATGGTTGAGGTGCAGTACCGTTATCTTGGGTCATGATTAGATAGCTATGAATGTCTTTGGGAGTTTCCAAAGTGGAGTTGGTTGGGGTGGTCTGAGAGACTAAGATTTTCTTACAAGGGGGAGATGAGGGGACAGATGTTTGAGTGGGGGAGGGAAAGGTTGACGTAGGAGAGGATGTGGTAGGAGACGATGGGATGGAACGTTTTGTTTCTCTTGTGCAATGAAAAGAGCGAGGTGGAAGAGGGGAAGGTACCGGAGAGGTAGAGCCTGGGGTATCTGGATTTAGAATGGCGAAAAAATTACTGGGAGAGGGAGTGGGTAGAAATGGGATGAGGGAGAAATACTATATATATATGTGTGTGAGGTCTTTGGATGGAGGGGAAGGGCAGAGCAAAAGACAACGAGGAGGAGTAGAGAGCAAAAGAAAAACATCGTCTGCGTGCTTCATGTGTGGCCACACGTAAAACGAAGCCAAGTTTGAATCTGAGAATTGCCACCTCAGGCCTAAACTTGTAGATAGGCCAACTTTTGATCTGACAATAATCATTCTTTTACGTTTTCAGATATTACAAACAAGTTCCTTTGAAGTTGAAGAAACAAATATACGATGTCTTCAAGTTTGACATGATGGTGTTTGACTATCAGCTGCCTAATGACTTCTGGGATACCGTGTGATGTAAGAAACTTACAAATGTGTATTTTATAAATGAGTTTCTACTTTTATTTCAGAAAGTGAATAAATAGAAAATATAGTTTGGTACTAGTTCAGAGTGTAATATATTTGAATGAATATTTTAATATGTCATTGAGCTCATTGCTATCTCAGAAAATGGCCCATAAATACTGTGTATTTTCATATATTCATAGTATGTGCCAAACCACTTTCTAAATTAGTTGTATATTCATGCATAACTTATACGGCTAGTGTTTCCCAACTGTAGATTTTCCTATTTTCATAATGTTATAATATTTAAATACCGTGAACTTTTATATGATAATGACTATCAAATATAAACTATATAAATAAATACGTAGATAATGTGTTCACTCATTTAATCCATTCATATTATTTTCGACAAATAAGTGGCTAACTTATTTATTCACTGATTTTTTTCTGCTGCATCAGCATCTATGGTCATTGGCGGCCCATTCAAAATACAGCGATAGGGCGAGACTTGGGAGCGAAACCCCTAGGCAAGGAAAAGCCATCCACCACGATGATAAAGTTCTGTGGCGCAAAGGTTAAGCATGAGCTGGCGATTAGGATAAAATAGGAGTCAAAAGTCGTAGAGCATTGTTGGTTAGTATGGTAGTGATGAGAGCAAAGAGGGAAGAGCAAATACTTGTGAAGGCTGTTCAGGCCTGACACAAAGCCAGTCTTTCCTCCTTTCAATATGGTTCTTAAAATTTAGGACGTTTAATGTTTGAAACAAATGAATGCGCTAGACATAAAAGTCATTATATCACTATGATAAGAGAATTGTGTCGCAAAGTGTAAAGGAGGAGAAGAATCCGGGGAATGAGAAAGGTGGATTGGGGAAGGTGGTGAAGTATCAGGAAGAATGTCTGGAGGGGAGGGGTCTGGAGAAGGACATTGTTGCGATAGAGAGGATTCGTGTGAGTATTCAAGTGGGAACGGTAAAGAGGGTGGGGTATGTAGGGAGGGTGCAGGAGGAAGGGGGAACTTGAGGAGGAGGATGGATATCTGCAAATTAAAAGTAAAAAGAGTAGGAACAGGGATCGCAGTGTTCTCTTGGGTCATCTTTAGGAAGTTTTGGATGTCTTCAAAGGTTTCTGGAGGGAAGTTGAGTGAATAGGACAGAAACAAAGGTTCTCTTATGAAGAGAAGAGGAGATAGATATCTGAGCAAAAAACCTCGTCGTCGTGCTTCTTGTCTGGCTTCAGGTAGAGAGTGAGGCGTGATTTGAATCTGAGGACTGCTACCTCACATTCAAACTTACAAATAGGTCAGTTCCTATAAAATACATTATGGGAGTCTCCACAATTGGCAAATGTACGTGATTGAGCAGGGTAATTTGAAAGGTCATGGCCAAGTTGGGCACATAAAGGGCAACAGGCTGTGGAGCGACAGTGATTGTCTGGGTGGCCAAAACATTTCTGACATTGATGAGGAAGGGGGTCGACATGGTAGGACAATCCACCAACATAAACTTCATGGGTGAGGTCATGTCTACGAAAGCTAATCTTGGCAATATTGACATAGGACTTACGCTGTCCTCTGGGAGGAATAGTGTAACACCATCATAATAAGCAAGGCAGGGAAATAGGTTATTTTCACAGTCTGACCAGTCCTTGTTGTAGATAGGGCAAGCATTTGAGGGGATAGAAACAGTTCCAGTACAAGTATAAACAGAGCAGTGAGGTTCGGCAGGAATGGGTTTGCCAGTAAAATCAGTTCGTGTAGATAGTGCACAAGTTGGGGATTCAGATGTAACTGTGACAAGGCGTGAACGATCGGAGTGACTGCGAAAGGTAGCCTTGCATACTTGTTGAGAGAGATGGGTATGCTCAAAATAGAGGGTTGTGGGGCCACAAAACATCGATCCCACTTGGCAGGGCCAAAGAGAGTACTCAAAAGGTTTTTAGAGTAGGGGTAGAAGAGGAAGAAGTGGGTGGTGTGGAGTGTGTGTGTGGTGAAGGGGGGGGCGGACAATAAGGATGAATAGTAGTAATACGGGAAGATGACTATGCGGTAGGAGATGGAGAGGGGAATGTTGGGAAAGGAAGGAGTGCTTTCTGGAGGTTAAGTAATAATCTGGGTGGGTGTTTTGGAATGGATATTGTTAGTATGCGTCGAAGAGAGGGTATTAATATCAGTGGTCGGAGCCGTGGTCAAAGGAGGGGCATGAGTCGGAAAACTATTAAAATCAAATTTAGATAGGCTAGTTGATAAAAGGGCAAACCTTAATGTCCCTATTAAGGGTAAAGAATCTTCATTATTGGCTATGGTAAACCTGCATAAAATAGGGAAAAGAAACAGGCTACCCCTCTGGGTCCCCCTAAGGGGTAAGGCAATTAAGGGAATACCGTGTCCATGGCTCCCGGAGGCTGTTCATGACTGACACATAGCTATCCTTTCATCCTTTCAGCACGGCTCTCACACCTTAGGAGTAGGATAGAAGAAGGGGATGAAGAAGATACTGAACACCTTTCTCCTCTAGCAATCTAAGCCTCGTTCTTCTCCTAATACAAAATCAGCTGAGCAAGGACTGAGGTCCAAGGTAGGGTGATCCTCTACATTAGACCTCAGTCTCCGTCTCCTAAATCCCCCCACAACGAGCAAGGGACAGAATGTGTGGATCGGATAATAAAAATATTGTATAAAGTAGTGCATACTATTTCTCTCATAACTTTTTATCAAACCAATGTGTATTTTAAGTGCTTCTCAAAAAAAAAAAATTTCATGTGTAATTTATGTACTTAGAACATATTTCCTTTCAAAAGTTCTTTATTGATCAGGGGATTTCAGAATCCATAATACAGAATCTTAGTTAATACTGCTTGCTTGAATGCCTTTCATTAATTCAATTGAAA
Organism: Penaeus vannamei; assembly: GCF_003789085.1. Classification (NCBI taxonomy): domain Eukaryota; kingdom Metazoa; phylum Arthropoda; class Malacostraca; order Decapoda; family Penaeidae; genus Penaeus; species Penaeus vannamei. The sequence continues at coordinate 66,372 of NW_020869897.1, forward strand.
GAGGAAGAGATTATGAACACTATAAAAAATAGAATGTAAGTGATGTCACACTACCTTGAAATGCCAATTACATCTATTGGATAAAAAGAAAATCTTTGGCAGTACTCTATGTAGAAAATCGAAAACACCTTTTCTTGCTCTCATTTTTCCTTTAGCTAAAAAGCAATAAATAATTAAATTCCTTACACACCTACACACAGGATAATAATATAAACTCATGTAACAGTTTTTCTAGACGTTTTATTTCCAAACTGTCAAAACTGTCGCACATGGATCATACGTCAGGAAACATACACACACACTTGGCAACAACTACATTGGTTAAAATATAAAAACAAAAAGAACATATTCGAAAGCCTATATTACAAAAGTATTGACTGACTAGGAATAATTCAATAAAATAGAAATATACTTAACTTGTCAACAGGGCACATCTTCCACATATCTATGAGAAGTGCTTAAACATATAATATATATCTGAGGAATAAGACACCGAAAGAAACCCTTCTCCTATTTCAATGTTTACCCCATATACGAAGACTGACTCATTCTTTACAAAAATTTATGCTACTAAAATACTCTCTGCATATTACATTTAAAGTTACATTTTGCTTTGGACAAGCGACGAGATTTGCATATTATGCATGTTGTAAATACCACATCATTTTTTTTTTTATAACAAACTTTTTTTTCCTTTGTTTTGGATCTAAACACCTATCTGACAGTTATATTTTATGTCACAACAGACTGGTTAACGTCTTACATTTAAGGACTCCTACATCAAATTTGAGGATTCAAATTTCATGATGGCACTCACAATTTGAATCTTTGCCGTCTTAAAAAACCCGTCGCATATGTCGGTCGTCCAAAAATAGTCTGAGTATGAGGCACACGGGTAAGTTACATCTCACGGTATAATATAATAAAAAAATAGTAATATTAACATCAAACTCAAAATTCTGGGAACTATCAATCTTGTATAGGGAGGGTAAATATATATACAATATACATATATATGTATGTATATATAAAATATATATATATATATATATATAATATATATAATATATATATATATATATATACATACATATATATATATATGTACATACATACATATACTATATATATATGTACATACATATATACATACATATAATATATATATATATATATATATATATATATATATATATATAATATATATATATATATATATATATATATATATATATATATATATATAAATATAAATAGAGCAATAATTTTTCTTTTACTTAAATCTCTGGGTAACTGCATGCTTTTCCTTGTCATTTTCACTGACTATAGGCACACACAACGTCTGTGACATCAAACATGAAAGTGGCTTGCTGTTCTTTCGGTATTCTCTCATAACCAAATCAGATCTTGTTTCTTATTAAGTTTTACTTTTTAAAAATTTAGAGGCAGACCTATACCCTACATATCTTTTACATAACACTTTGCAGAGCTGTAAGTATGCTATAACAATATTGTCATGCATACTTCCAAAAAAAAAAAAAAAAAAAAAAAAAAAAGAATAATCATTCTCAAGCGACCTATACTTTTCTTGGTGTGAAACAATAATGAGTATTTTTTGTGGTTCAAGAGCTACATTTGCTTCTGGTAATCAGCTATCTTTCTCCCTTTCTTTCAACTGCCTCAATGACATTCACTCTTTGATTACTACAGCTGCAGAAAAAAAAGTCCAGTGACATTACGTAATAAACTGTGGGTGTGTAAGTGACTCTCCCAGATTTCATGTTTACCATTACTTCTCTATCTTCTTTCAGTGTACTGTCCCTTTATCTTGCTTCTTCGCTTTCAGTGATTGGAAGTAGATCTTTAGGAGCCCTCTTTCGGGGCACCTTCTGCTAAATTTTGATGATGGGGAAACATGGGTGGTTCATGAAGTCAAACTGGGGTCGAGTTGGGTCATCCGCCTTGTGCCCACCTTCCAGGAGCTTCATCACCACAAAGTTGGTCTTTACCACCTTCAGGAGTTGTTGGACCTAATGGAGAGAATATCAGAAGGTTAAGGCACTGGAAGAAAGATGGAAGGGAGAAAAGGATGAAGGAACGGTAAGAGGTAAAGAAATTAGTATCATTTACATTATAGCAGTTGTTAGTATTCTGATGCCAAGCAATAAATCTCTTAATAACTCTGCAGAAAAGCATGTTCTGATGTAATTCAACTGGCTTTCCCAAACAGCCTATTGTATTGCAGAGGAGCAAATGTCACCCACAACCAAATGTTTATAGTCCTGCATTCAATTTTCATAAAGTAGTATTTACATTCTAAAAGGAGAGGAATTTCAAGCATTGCATTAGGAAACCAAACATTCCCTCTGTCCCCGTTTGTAAATTCTTATCATTTCACTCTATATCGGTGACGTAGATGTCACATAATAAACAAAATTGGCAGAGTGATGGTTGATGTGAATGTGTTGTCATGGAAAATCTGGCTGTGGGCTAGGATGACAATGTGTGTGTTCTTACCTAGTTATTTTAATACCGGAGAAGAGCAAAGCTCAGATGGTCCCATCGGCTATATTTAAATTGTCGTATAACTTTTAAAATTAATGCACATTTATGGCACACACTACATATTTTGGGGGACTGTTCCATGCATCAATAGTTCTGTTTGGGAAACTTAAATTTTTGACATCTTTATTGCCTTTCTACTTAATGTTGTGTCCCCTTGTCCTTCTTGTGCTCAAGATTAAAAAATCATCTTTATATTTCACTCTTCCTGTAATACAGCTGAAACGCATAATCATTTCCCCCATTTTCCTTCTTTCTTCCAAAGTAGTAAGTCCTATTTCTGTAGTCTATCTTCATAACTCATATCAGAGTAGGTGCCCATCTTGTGGCCACTCTT
>NW_020869897.1:74270-79270 GCF_003789085.1 Penaeus vannamei
CAATGATACAGTAATCACAACAGCAAAATAACATAAACAGAAGAAAAATTAAAATGCAATCCAAACCTTTAGAAAAACAATCATGACCAACTGCATGACCTACCTGCGGGAAATTGGACAGGTCAGTCATGGAAAGGAACTGGTCATAATGCACTGGAGGAGGTGTCATGACAACACTGAAGGGCAGGAAACGGTGCTCATAGCGGACTTGTTCATTGTCAAATTCCTGTATGGGTAACTTGACTTTCCCTGCTTCTCGTAGCCCTACCATGGCCTGAGGGATGACAACGAGATAGTGAGTGCATAGATTATATTAACAATAAAAATTAATAACAACAACTACAATAATAATAATAATAATAATAAAAACAACTAAAATTATATGGACAATGATGACAGTGATGCGGCTAATGATGCCATAATAATAAGCATCATTATAAATATTGAGATGACTGATAATAACAATTACTGGAGATCACTTGTATCAAATGCACTTTAAAAAAGAACAGTTATATTATTCAGAAATACAAAGTTTGTTATTTTCATACATCTATATTTTCATATATTATTCCTTGTAGCTCTATTTTGACATTCGCATTAATCATATATTCTTATTAGCCACTCTTTCCACCTAGCAACTTCAAAGTTGAATTCCATTAATTACTACTAGTTTTTCTATCAATGACTTTTACTTTAACAAAAGTAAAAATTAACCTAAAGATTCTCTTCTCCTTGCACTCCCTTAACCTCTCATCACTTACCTTGTAGTATCCCCCACAGAGATGCTGAAGTGCCTGGTAGTAGGTGATTTCCTTGCCATAGGGTCGGTGCTTCTTCTTATTCCTGTTCTTGTTCTTTGAAGAACGTCCACTCTTTCCCTTGTTGGTGTCATAGCCATCTTGCTCCAGCAGCATAGCGTCTGCACGGGAGAGGGCACTCACCAGCCACACATACACAAACTCATAAAGGTACCTGGGTGGACAGGTATGAAAGATATTAAATTAGTTTGCTGGTCGATTGTTAGAACACAGTAGGCATTATGCACGTTTTTTTTTTAAATACTGATTCTTTACCATAACCTGATGGAGACTCATGTTGATACTATCCACTTCAAGAAATTAAGTGACAATTGAAAAGCCCTTTCCTGAATTTTAGAAAATAAAGTTAACTCAATGCCTCTGGGAGAAACCTGGGTGTAGTGTGTCCCTGCTCCAGAGAGTATGAATGGACAACTGGACTTGCCTATAGGGCCTATTTCACACACATTCAGTGCATCACACTCACTGTGCTGCACCAACTGAGTGATAGGATTTCTTTTTATATCACTTGCATATTGATGCATGATATTCATTTCAGTTGCTAGATTGAACTATTAGTAACCTGATTATGGATATTTCAATAAATTAGGTTTATTACATTCTACATAAAAGGAATGTGGTTAGATGGATAAAAACAATTTTCTCTCCATTATGCGGATCTCATTCTTACAAAATAAGAGATTCTATGCAGCTATATACAAGACTGCTACTCCCACATCTTCAGTACTTCCCTTTTGTGTGTCATAATTCAAAACAGCCACACAAGCAGACCACCAGCCAACAAGGTTACTTGCAGGAGGTTCACAGCACCAGCAAAAGAGCTCAATGTTCTGGTGTGTGACATCTTCCAGGGATAATGATTTGTGCTAAATATCATCCCCTTCATACAAAACAACAGCCAATTAGAGCATTACAAACCTCTTCTCCCTCAGGTAATGCCCAGAGCTTGTGATATATGGGCATCAGGATACCTTTTAAATAACAGTATAAAATGCAATGCATGCATCACAGTAACAGGACATGAATGACCTGGCACCCAAAGCCAAAACCTAGTCAGCCATGACATAAACCCCACATCATCCTGAGACTAAGGGTTAATGGAATGTAGTTAATCTTAACAGGGATAGATTCTTACCCCCTTCACATTTTACAACTTATATGTTGTATTTCAATATCACTGTAATTGCCTTCCCATGCCACTATAAAACAAAAGATTGCAAGTAGATAGCAAGAAATGCAAAAGAATCGATATCAAATTCATGAAAACTTCACAATATTCTTCAGCCTACTAACACTTTTTTCATTCAAGCAAAAAACAAGCACACTCCAGTTTCAGTTTATTTCCACCAATTGCAAGATTCCCCTTGATGTGCTTACTCACCAGTAGACGTAATGATATTCATGCACGGCATACAGTTCTAGTGTGAATCCAGTCAGCAGGTACTTTATCATGAGTCGCAGTGTGTGGTAAAGGACCCAGGTGCCAAGGTAGGCCAGGTGAGGGCGTGGCTGGTCACTCTTCAGGAGAACATTGTGAAGATATGCATCCACTTTGTCTGCCTGAATTGGAAATAAAATTCTAGTCAGATGTGAATGTGATCAAGACTTAATCTCTAAGGCTGCATTGTGGTAAATTTACATCTCATAAATAAACTACATCACATGAAGACACTTATCTTTTTACCCAAAAATTTTCTGTGACTACAGTAAAATTCTGAAACTCACCTCATCTTGTAGCATTGCAAATTCCTCTAGTAAGTGTGCAACTTTGTCTCTCTGACGTGCTCGATTGTGCCCGCATGTCTGGATCAGTTGCTCAAATGGTCTTACACAGCGGTTGAAAAAAGAGCTGACATATTCTTTTGCCTGAAAAAATGTAAAAAATTTAAATTGATAAGTAAATTAAAATCATTTAAATTATCTCATGAATCATTTGAAAGAAGAATTGCAGGCTGAAAGAAAAAATAATTAAGCTTCTAATACATAAATTATCTATTAATCAAAAAAATACAAACTACTCAAACCATAGATCTATATTTTAACATATATACAACAGACAACTATAAAATTCATCATATGAACAGAATCCACCTGACAAGCAAGACACACCTGTACATTGTTCATCACAGGCGCCTTTGGTAGTAATGCAGGGGGGCATATAAACCCTCGGGCAGCTTCTCTAAGAGCTTCTGCCATGGTCTGCCCTCCCCACAGCTTGTCCCCACCCCCAAGGTAGAGGACCTGAGCCAATGATCTCGACAAGACACAGGGTCGTGTCTCAGAGAAGTTCTCAATGAATTCCTAAAAAGCAAGGAAAGCCATATTGAAATCTTAGTTATAAGTGCCTATGATTCTCCATTCTGATTCTGAATATGTTAAATTTACTGAAGATGCAAATCAATTATAAAAATCAAACATGCATTTTTAAACCTAAAATACAGCCAAGAAATGAAGCCTACCAGAGCAGAATGAAAACCTGTGCAGTGAGTGATCTTAGTGATATGACGAAGGCGTCCCACCATCTCCTCAAGGTAATGCATTGCTTCCTTCCGTGTTCGTAATCTTGTGTAGCGTGGGAAAGTAGGAGGTAGAAGGCGCTGATTGACAAGAGGCTCAAAACCCATGATGACTGGATAATCCACTGAAGGATGAAAAAGAAGGAAAAAATTTCAATTTTCTTCAATACTAGCAGAGCTAGGAATCTTGTATTAACAAAATGTTTCTGCACCTCAAACCCTCCACTGAAGGTGATGTATAACATAGTCTATAGCGTCTGGTATTAAGAGATATTTTATCATGTATCATTCATTACTGTGATGCAAATGTGCTCTAAGACAAAGGGTATTGTAGCTGTGGAAAGAAAAATATTAAACACTTCAGACCCCTATGAGGTCACCTAGTATGGAGGTTAAATTTCCTCAAATAACTGTGTATTTTTTGCGAGCTCCTTGAAACTCTCTATTCTCATTCTCTCATAATGTATAATATCATTCAGAAAATCCATACTTTTCAATTCAGTTCTGTATAGCTACAATAGTAGCATACTGTTAACAAAAGTTTCACTTGTTTTGATTCTTAATTAACTATGTATAAAAAAAAAAAACTTCCCTTGAGGTTCTCACCAAAGATAAAATAAAAGACCGAGTCACCTTAAAACCTCCAGCAATCGATCTTGAGACTCTCAAAATAATATAGGTCAAAGAATAGATTGAAACAAATTCCCCAAAACAACAAAAAAGAATACTACAAAACACGCACTTAAGTACCTCGGGCCTTACCCTTATTCCCCTCTTCGTCTTTATGATGTTTGGGTTTCAGACCACGTCCGATTGTGTTCTGCATTATGCAAACCAGTTCTGTGCATGATGCCAGGTATCGTTCTGATTCTGATATAGAGGTTTGTTCTCTTCGCATGAGAGCTGCTAGAGCTGCGTAGAACAGTCTCATGAACCTGATCCTTGAGAAGAGAGCAACTGCATCCTCGTGCTGTAAAGTTAAACAACTGGAGTAAGGTGGTTAATCTTTTTCTTAAGGCAGAGACTTGAGAATAGGTATGGATATAGTAAGAGTGGAATTATGGATAGGAAAAATCTTCTTGCTATATCCCTCACCATTTCTAAATGATATTCTACAAAAGTTAGCAGCTATTTTCCTTCAGTAAAAATATGTACAATAAAAGTAAAACAAACAATAATTATTTCCAATTCTTGATTTCAAAGTTTCTGATTCTAAAGGGGTAAAAATCCTCTCTTTACCATCATTTAATAAAATAAAAAAAAATGTCTATTTCTTTTACTGCTCAGCTCATGCTTACTGAAATACATAACCTGCCAAGATATTTCATGTTTAAATACTACACAAATATATTGGCTTGCAAACCCAGCCAATATTCCAATATTCCTGCCTACTTGAGATTTCAAATACTTGTAAAATTCATTCATTGGTCTTAAAAACAGAAAAAAAAAATCTGAGAGCTCATACCTCCACCAAGGTAATAGGCTAACACTACTCTTTCCCTATCTTGCTACTGAATCCTTCAAAAAACTCCCTATCTTGCAATGCTAAAGAAACCTTCAAAAAATTCCTGAATCTGGATCATGATCCAGACCACCACCAAAATTTAATGGCATCTAATTTGGGCTAAAACACACCTTTGGGAAAAAATAATAAATCTATTCATAA
>NW_020869897.1:84270-89270 GCF_003789085.1 Penaeus vannamei
ATGGAGGTGTTTCAGTGGTTTAAAAGTCCATGGAAGTCTGTATCTCCTGCCAAAAAAATGTAAAAATGAATTTTGACAGCTATATCTATGCTCTTGAAGACCATCTCCTGCTTATACATGAGAGTTATAGCTACTGTGATGGTGCCCCCTGTCACAAGGCCAAGAAAGCTATCAAGTGGCTCATTGACCACAAAATTGAGGTGTTACAGTGGTCAGGCAACAGTTCTGACCTTAACCCAATTGAAAATGGGTGGAATCTGATAAAAAAGAAGATCCTAAAAAAACTCTCATCCATCATGTGCCTGACAAAACCATCTCAATAAAATCTGGAAAAAAGAGATGTCACTGCAGTACTTCCAGAAACTAGCTGAGAGCATAACTGAATGACTCATACTTGTTCTTACCAGTTGTTCAGCATGTCTAATTTCTTTTCATGGTGACTTTATTCACCAACAGAACATAAAGTCTGCATAATGATAGAAATTGTATCCATGCTGAAATGAAAAGGTCAACACACTTCCTCAACATATATTCGGACAGGATAGAGTTTAGTTTCCTATTCAACCAATTGGATCAGGGTGCCTCCTAGTTCACGTTTGGGTCAAAATCCAAGTGTTAGGGGTCCTTGAGTGGCGAATCTCCTGGGTGTGTGGCTTGTATATAAATATATACTGGGATGAAATTGCCAGCAAATCCATGACACCGTTGACACTGTCCATACCAACCACGTCCACATGCTAAATGATACTATATTTCTGATTTCATATGGCTAAACAAACAACTTTCACCACCTTTATGGATATATTACCTACCGGAGAGGCAAAAAGGGTTGATAAATCAACCATAGAATGTTATTTTACACATTTTCCTATGAAACTCACCAAGAGCAAGTTGAATGTTGTCAGTACAGCTGAGAATTTTCTTGAATATTTTGATATTTTTCAAAAATTCATTTATGAAAATTAAATCCAATAGTCAAAATAAGTATCTATTATCTCCTGCCTCCACCACTTTTATTCTTTTTTATCCATTTTATCTAGCATCAACACAACGACACTTAGCTTTGGTTGGGTTTGTCACCCATTAACGGGTGGCATGTACGTACATGCCATGGCTGTTGTGGACCAAAACACAGATGGCATCGTATCATGCCCATTCCCGCGCCACTGGCTCGTTAAACGGAGTTTGTTTTTCTCCGATAGTAGTGGCTTCATTTGTATGGTAAAGATTTTAGGCAATAGCACCTATAATGAAGGTAAACTTTCAAAATTTTAATATTTTTATAAATTATAGCTAAATAAAAGCTTTTAGGTGCTAAATGTCGCGAGCAAACTACCGATCATGACTGGGCTGCCTTCTGTCCTCACTGACAAGTGCTTCTGGCAAGAGATTCAGATAGGACAAGAACAAGTATGTGCAGCAAGACAGAGCTGACACTAAGGAGCGACAAGTGCAGGCGGCATTTTCTAGCATATTTTTTCTTTATTTGTGGTGTTGCCATTCATACTTGATTATTTCTTGTACCAAAGACAGCAACTTTTAATCCTCTTCAAGATTGCCATCTTTATTTTGGCCTAACTTAGAGTATCAATGCTATTTGGATTAACCAAGCTTTATTCTACCATGGATACCAAAGTGAAGACAATGTTTCCTGGGGAGTGCTGGGGGGTGTTGGGGGTAAGAGCCCCACATCAATCCTTCCCTTACTTATTGTTGAATAGATTTTATGACATGGAGTTTGGGACTCAGTCTTTGGTGTTGAATCTATACTGTACAGATTTACCAAGACAATTTATAAACTAAACTTAAAGTGGGCATGGCAAATGCCCTTTAGACCCGATAAATGCAAAGTTCTCCATTTCACAAGATCACACATCTATCCACTACACCTACACCTTACACAACCATCCCTTAACATCTACAGCAACTCACAAATACCTCAGTATTCATCTTTCCAACAATCTCACCTTTAACACACACACCTACTTCATCAATAACAAAGCCAACAGAACACTGGGGTTTCTGAGGAGGAACCTACACAACTGTACCCCGGACATTAAACACATAGCTTACAACACACTTGTACGTCCAACACTAGAGTACTGTGCGGCTGTATAGGACCCCTACACTAAACACAACATTGAGAAACTTGAGCAGGTTAATACTAGGGCAGCCAGGTTTATTACTCACAATTACTCACATACTCCTGGTATTACATCTCACTTAAAAAACAAATTAACATGGACCTACTCGAGACACGAAGACAAGCACACAGACTTACAATCATGTACAATATCACAAACAACCTTGTAGACATCAACAAACACGTATACTTACACGCAGCACACCCACGCAACACAAGGAACTCACACACCAATAAATTTGTCACATACCACACTAACACTAACTCTTACAAGCACTCATTCTTTCCACGTACTATATGCGACTGGAACAGGCTCCCACAACACATAATCGAAGCTGAAACACTTAACACTTTCACAAACAAACTAAATAAACACTTAACAATACAAACGCCTTCACAAACACCAACACTTCCGCTTGCACCTTGATCCTTCCCCCTTCCTCCAGCAACCAATCGCTACTAAGATGCGTGTTATGCGCTCATTTAGCGAACTACACATAAACATTGAGACTGAGATATACATAATGCCATACCCAGCAGCATCAGGTTAGTATGCTCAAGATGTATCTTGACATGTACCAACAAACCTTCTTCAGATTTCTCTCTCCTTTCTCCTCTTTTTCCTTCTATCTTTTTCCTTGTCATCCTCTTTTTTTAATTACATACATACATGTTACACCAATTTCCTACTATTAACTTGCAAATGAATTACCATATATAAAAAATGGGACAATATGAAGTTAGAGGTAGTGGCAAAGTTGGTAGTAACACCTATATGAAATGACAGAATGATACAAACTAAGACTAAGTCCTATGGCAATATCTGCAAATGCCTCCCAAAGGTGGTATATGAAAGAGATGAAAGACAATTGACAATTTTTTCCTATCACTCATCTTGTTTACAATGCGAGGATAAATACTACACTGACCGCATAACTCATTTCTGTGATATGTCAAAGTATTAATGTATTACTACAGGCATGCAGCGCGTAGAATGGGCGTGCGCAAACACCCATGAGTGGTGACAAGACTCGGTGCTTCCCTTTTGAGAAATTATTTTGTGAAAACTTTTTTAGCTTTATTGCCATTTTCCAATGTCCATATTTGTCTTTTGATTTGCTTTATCCAGATGGCAATTATATATTATAGTTATTTTATCTCCTCAAAAATTCCTTTGCACTGGGAAAAATGCCCTGAACCGTTTAAATAAATAGATTTCCTGCAGAGAAAATGAAAATCATATCGAAAGCAAACCACTACCCCATTATCCATTGCAAGCAAGGTCTACCTTGTACCCATACTAGAATTAGGGAAGGGGATTCACCATATTTACATAACGGTTGGGACTTGGCTTTTTCTGTCTCCGGCGTACAAAAAGCCTGAAATTTCTAACAATACCATGTGCTAACATAAGCCACATGCAATTTACACAACAAATGGACTGTAAACTGGCAACACTATGCTTAGCACTCTGGCAAAGGGAATTAACTTCTTTTGGTATATATCAAGGTCTAACATTGGTATACTTTTACGAGTGTAGAGCTTAGACCAAACCTTTACAAGGCAATAATTCACCAGGGTGAGATCTATAAACATTAGTCAGGATACACTCGGAACATGTTTGTTGGCCTTTGCTGCAGCATCACTTGACTGGCATATGAGATTCAACTTTATTAGGCATGGGCTACCCACTGGCGTACAAAAAATACACCCGGAGGACGCATATGGAAGGCAGTTGTACCTCGATTCCAGTATAGTCTTGTACCATATGGCCGAGTGAAACCCAACCATTCCAAAATTTCTGAACTTGTAACGAGAATGTGTCAAAATACATCTCATATGGTAAGAAGTTGTTCTTTCTTATTTCATACCTTCCTCTACTTCAATATCTCTATTTACTTCCCATATGCCATTATACTCCTTGTTATTTCTATAATCAAATCCACACTCCTCTCATTTAATGTGACTGTATCCATTCTGTCCATTATTCTGCATACCTATTTGCAAAACATTAGTATATATTCCCATATGCTGGGTGTGACTACATTCCCACCTTCTTCAAAACCAGAACCTTGCACATGTACATTTTGTCATTCTGTAACGAGCCCGCAATCCAATAAAATATATACTTCGTCAAATCATAGTACAACCAACCAACACACATCGAAAACCGCGAAAGAGAATCGGCCCCAACCAAACCCTGACCAGCATGCTCAGGTCGCGAAGGCCAAGACAAACCACGCCCCAAATTCGCCAGCACACTCCCACATTCCTTAAAATTTCCCACTCATGACCTCCGCCCATACCAACCATGCCCACAACAGTAACAGGACCCCAAACTCGCGTACCTGATGGTGGGGGTGAAGTCCTTTTTCTCGAGGACCAAGTCGGCGCCGCTGGCTGCCATGTCCGTCGCCTTTGTTTACAGTGCAGCGGCGCCGTGTCCGATTCCTTGCGATGAGGCTTCGAAGGGTGGCTGGTTTTTATTAATATCTATTTCTTGGCCTTTGGTGATTTGCCTTCAACCTTTACTGTTCTAACATTCTCTATTGTTATATGTTATATAAAAAAATAGATGTTTGAGGGAGATTTTTCTTTTGCACCAGTGTAATCTGGAGCGTACTGGGAGGTACATAGTTCCTTGATATTTTATTTATTTCTCTTTTTGGAGAAACTTATTTTTCTTTTCCTTATTCATCCAAGCTCCTTACAAGTTTCGAAATTCCAGTGCTTGAAAATAACTTTAATGTTTGATAGATAGACATGACTAAATAATTACCTATCAGTGAAAAAAAATACATCTATTACGAAATATAATCAATTGCAACTGAAATACCTTTATACTCACCGCGGTTTT
>NW_020869897.1:94270-106770 GCF_003789085.1 Penaeus vannamei
CTAAAAACAATCCTCGGTCCCTTAACGAGCTGTGAGAGTATCAGCTAGCCTATATCCGGCCCTGGATAGTCCCCCTAATACAGTCATTGCAGAACTCGCTCGTTTATAGAAGAGAACTTCATCTGAAACTCTCTCTCTCTCTCTCTCTCTCTCTCTCTCTCTCTCTCTCTCTCTCTCTCTCTCTCTCTCTCTCTCTCCTCTCTCTCTCTCTCTGTAACTCAACATCTCTTTCTAATTCCATTTCCATCATCTAATCTTTCGTATAAGTCTCTATCACACTTAAAAAGTTCCCCGTCAACAAGAGCTCTGATTATAGTGATTTTTTTTTTTCAAGATACAGAAATTTGTATAAAAAAGTCAGCAAGTTACATCAAATTATTTTTCTTCGGTATACGTCTGATGACTGAATAGTAGGCTTAGCAGCAAATTTTTCATGATTATGAGAATCATTCATACTGTCATTCTCATCGCAAATGACAATATTAGCATCTTTATGCCATATTTCATGATATATTTTTTCCATTATCGTCCTTATCATCATTGGTATCACAGAATTTAAAAAAACATTTGTGTTATATGAATGCAAAATAGTAATGAAATGTTATGATTCATGATATATGGGTTTATCGTATAGTGTACAAGTTGTTGGTGTAATGTTGAGAAATTTAGTGTTAAGATATATCTATATATATCTATCTATCTATCTATATATTATATATATATATATATATATATATATATATATATATATTTTTTTTTCTTTTTACATGGTATATTATTAGTATGCAATGTCTTATAACATATGGAAGGATAAAACATTACGGGAGATTTTTTAATCATAATCAAAAGTTTTTACATAACTTCTGTAATAGTGAACTAAGCTTGCTTTCTGGGCCTATAGCATACTGCATAGTCCTGCAATCATAATGTAGCATGCAAGCTCAACATCACGTGAGTGCTCCCTCGTGGGGCGAGCTAGCAAGTGGTGTCATTATAGCAGTCCGCTTGGCGAGTGGCCCTGCCTTCGCCCCACCCCATCGCTGGCGCCGCTGGACAGATGTAAGGGTAACCGACCTTGACCCAACTCTCACTCGCTTACTGGCGTCTCTCCGAGCAAGGTCTATATAAGTACTTATATAGACCTTGTCTCCGAGAGCGACCTCTCGCCCGCCGCCGGCCGTACCGCCTCGCTGGGGGTTAGGCCGGGCACCAGACTCGTGTCTATCTATTCCATTCGTGTTCCTAATGAATGTGAAGCCACATCAGTGTATCACTACTACCCAACAGTATTCATTCACATAGGAGGTTCAACACCTCTTATAAGGCCACTCTAAGTAAATATATGACATATTCCTTAAAAAATCGTTACAGTCTTTTATATACCTTATTCATAAATACTTGTGTGTATGTGTGTGTGCATGAGTACGTGTCTGCGTGAGCATGCGTGCGTGTGTGTGCATGAGTACTTGTCTGTGTGTACATTCGTGCGTATGTGTGTGTGTTTGTGTGAATATGTGTAAATACACGTTTAGAATCTTTATTCCTTTATTCTGAACATATTTACCTGAAGCACCTCACTTGAATAAACCAAAATTACTTTAGCACCTGTTGCAGAATCGCCTTTCACGGTATCCGGAATATTCTATACCATTCCTGATCTCTCCTCTCCGGAAAATTCTTTAGACTTCCTGAACATTTTTCTGGCTCTTTTGAACTTCCCTGTTGAACACGCGTCCACTGTACCTTGCCTGATCTCACCTTCCTTTGGGAAATCACTAGACTCCGCTTTAGCCATTGGGCGAAGAGGAAGTGAGTGGTTACTGAGCGAGTGAATTTGAGAGAAAGAGAAACGGAGAGAGAATGGGTGAGGGAGGGAGGGAGAGGAGAAACGGAGGAGGGAGGAGGAGAGAGAGAGAGAGAGAGAGACAGGAGAGAGAGAGAGAGAGAGAGAGAGAGAGAGAGAGAGAGAGAGAGAGAGAGAGAGAGAGAGAGAGAGAGAGAGAGAGAGAGAGAAAGAATCTTGATAATTGGGGACCTCATTCTGTCACATACGAGGACCTTCTCTTAGTTCACGGGGTGACAGATTACGTGGATTTCCCGACGCACATCCTCGGTAGATCCTGTTATAACGGAGCTAACTGAGGACTTTATATCCTGCTCACCGCTCGGCATAGGAACGTCAAATCACCTTGCAGGTATATCACACCTTAGTCTTACACCTGCAGCTGACGAAATCAGGCGAAGAAAAATATGACTTTGGAACCACGCAGACTGGCCTGGTATGAAGGCAGAACTTCAGGCACAAGACTAGGATGCTCTTCTGGCGGGGAACACAAAGGACAAAGCATCCTTCATCACCAGCCACCTCGCTAAAATGCAGGAGAAATACGTCCCTTCGCGGACACATCACCAAACCAGGGGATCAAGCCTGGAAATACAAAATGTGGCAAAGGTACAAATCTAATCCCAAATGACATAATAAGAATTTGTATAAAATACTTGCAAAGAAATGACAGTCACATGCAAATGGTCCCGCAACAGATGGCAAGAGGAAGCGAAAAGGAAACTATCAACATCAACAGGCAGCAAGGAGTGGCGGTCTCTCATCAAGGAGCACCAAGGGGAAAGCTGGGAATTCACAACACCTCCACTAACCAAGTCCGACGGAACAACTGCCTCAGGTAATAGGGAAAAAGCTGACCTTCTGGGAAGCTTGTTTAATCGTAAAATGACAGTGCCAGATACCAATAGAACACCTCCAGAGATACCCTCAGTATGCCATAAACAACTCCCTGGTCTTCAAATCTGTCACACCAGAACAAAAATGATCCTCCAGAATTTAAGCACAAAGAAAGCACCAGGATCAGGTTATATCTGCCCACACACGCTCCGCAGCTGTGTAGCCGAGTTATCCCAGCTGTTATCATCCATCTTCCAGTCATGAATCGAAGAAAGCTGCTGGCCCACCATCTGAAAGGAAGCAAGAGTGATTCCTCTATATAAGAAACAAATAAAAATGACAAATCCAGACAAGTACCGGCCCATCTGTCATGCATCAGTGAGGTATTAGAAAAGATCATTGCTGAACAGCTTATGGAACACCTGGAAAACCACATTGTTTTCATTAGACAGTTTGGCTTTCGTTCATCCCGATCGACTGCTGACCTTCTTCTACTGCTAAGTAAAAACTGGCAGGATGCTCTGGACGCCAGTCAAGATACTCTGGTAATCGCCCTCGACATCGCCGGCGCCTTCGACCGAGTGTAGCACAGAGGGCTCCTCGTTAAACTATAAGCAAGAGGCATAAGCAGTAACTTCTTGCGGCTTTTTGGTGATTACCTCACTGGAAGAACACTGCAAGTAGTCATCAGCGGTTTGTTATCCCAGAAGTACCACAGGGATCTGTACTCGGCCCAATCCTATGGAACTTCTACATTGATGATATGCTTAGGGAACATCCCGAAATCGCAGCGTATGGTGATGACTGTACATTTTCTATTTCATACCTGCGTAAGGATCATGACACTGTAGCAATGGATATGAATTCAGAGTTACAAGCAATCCACGACTGGAAAGTAAGTTTTGCCGCCAATAAGACCCAGGCAATGGCTGCATCAGACGCCATAAAGGACAAGATCTTAGTGAACAACATCGCCCTTCCACTCGAGAACTTTATTTCAATCCTTGGTGTGGACATAGACAACGAGCTCAGATTTAATAGACACGTCAGCAGGATCTGCAAAACAGCTTCTCTGAAGGTGACAGCTCTCCCAAGTATATCTCACCACCTGAATCCTCAAGGAATTTTCCCAGATCAGACCACATCTAGAATATGCCTCGTTGACCTTGTCTTCTACTGCGCCCACCGACCTCAATAGGCTGGAGAAAATAGAAAAAACGGGCTCCAAGGTTTATCCAAGAAGCCAGCAACCCTTGTCACATCGACTCGCTGGAACATCGTCGCGACGTCGGGGCTCTAACGGTGCTTCACAAGGCTCAGGTGCAGCAGGTGCCTCATCTATCCAGCCTCCGTCCCTCACCGCTCGGTCGAGAGAGAAGTACGAGGAAGGTGCACTCCAACTGGCTCCTGGTGGAAGTTCCGAGGTCAGCAGCACGACTGGAAAGAATTCACATCCACCACCGATGTCGCCGAAATTACAAGGAAACACTGTATATAATCTTATTCATTAATTCCATTTTGTTATATGTTTAGTTTAATAATATGTTAATATGTTGCAACTTACTGATGCGCGAATCTTACGAGGAAACCAGAGAGCCCTGGTATACTGAAAAAATAGATAAAGAAATGAGACGAAACATATGGAAAAAAAACAATTCATTAGAATCATTATCAACCATTTTTGTTTGATATAATTTTCCATTTAATTTTTGATGTTTGGCAATTAACCTTAGACTTTTAGAAAAGTCTAAAACTATTGAGCTGTGATTTTATTAAGTAGTATTGAAGTACATTCAAGTATAACAACAGACCTAAATAATCCTTGCAGATGTAAGCTGAGAGCAGTATAATTCAATCACACTTATCGTCAAAGAACAAAGCGAGCGCTTAATCTAGGCATAGCATATTCAGCGGCACAACAATAATACTGACAAAGAGCACCTGAAACGGACGTCTCTCCTGAAACCCTCTCTCAAGCCGACCACCCTAGAAAGGAGACAAGTTTAATGTATACTATAGGGATTTAGTGTTTTACGGCCGGTTTGTTAAAATTGTGCCAGGCCCGACCCAATGAATATTCGTATAGACATCTATATACACATAAATAAATGCATATCTATCAATCTATCAAAAATATATAATTTTATTTTTCTATCTGTACGATAGATATGCATGTCTAGACTGACAGATATTCATTTATATCTGTGCATTGTGCATGTCTGTGTAATGAAGGTCTATTAGGTCGGGCCTGGCGCAGTTTTAACAAACCGGCCGCTAGTCAACAGTATCTTGAATATGCGAACCACAAACACCTAAATACTCGCTACTTTCTCAGACTTGATAGCGCGGGCTGGCCTTGCTCTCGTGATCAGCCATGTCAGCGCCTTACTGTGACATCGGCCTACACGCGACCTGCTGCTACTGGAAGGCGTTTGCGTTCCATCAGTCCGAACTGGTGACCAAAAAAGTTTATTTCTAGCCTATAAGGGTCTATTCTAGCCAGGACTATCTAAATGTGAGAATCACAAGCACCTATATATCAACCTAAGTATAGTTGGCGCTTTCGGGTTTGATGTTTTGGTGAGACATCCTTGCGTTTTCTCGTGAAGCTAACCTGACCGTCGCACAGTGGTCCAGAATCACCCAAACCCGTTCAAAACTCTACGTAAAAGGCATCTCAGTTGAGACTACACAAGTATATAAATTTCGTAAGTATATACCATCTTTACATCAGTTTATGGCCCACTTAAACTCACAAGTAATATAACCTAAATATGTGATATTGGAAAATATATATTATCATATAAGGAAAACGATTTTTGACTAGGAATTCGTGATTGTGGACCACTGTGCGTCGTGCTGTTGCCTTCTTTTGGAAACATCGAAGCTTTCCTTCTGTGGAGACAATGACACTCGTGAATTTGGGTTATTCAAATATCTGGGGTTAATATCTCTAATGTTAGAACTTATATCTTATCAGTTATTTATTATAGCCTACTGACTAGTTATTATTTCATGCTTCTAATTTCCTTGATATCAACTGTTAACTAAACAACGAAAGTTAATTACTGGTTATTTTAATTGCTCTTTAGCCGAAATACTTTTTGGAGATGAGGTTTCGAACAGTTAACAATCTAATCCTTACCCTTATTTATTATAATTCACACAAAAATTGATGAATAATAAAAAACACCGACTATAATCCTACGCATGTGTGGTATAATTGTACTTCCCAAACTGTGTTGAACGATACGAAAATGTCAATTGTAAACTCTATACCAGACCACGCACAACTGAATTCGCTTTGAAAAGGACTCGCAAGCGGCCTCTCAGTGCAGCTCCAAAATTCGATGAGGGAAAGGGCTAGATCAGTAACAACTCGAGGTGCCATGGCGTCTGTTTTGGTTATTGTTCAATAAAAATATAACCATTAGAATTATTATTTTCCATCCTTTTTGAAAATTGAAGAAACCATATTCACAAAGCATCCGTAACTTTTGTGATGTCATCAAAATAAAACCCCATGTGCTTTTTTCCAAAAATAGAACCAGACGCCATGACACCTTGAGTTGATACTGATCTAGCCTTTCCCTTCCGTTGAGCCTGAGTAGTGCTGCAAACATGGCGGCTAAAGCTTTTGGTATCGATGGATTCCTCTCTCTACTAGCCAAATATATAGAAATTATTGCGCGGAAA
Organism: Penaeus vannamei; assembly: GCF_003789085.1. Classification (NCBI taxonomy): domain Eukaryota; kingdom Metazoa; phylum Arthropoda; class Malacostraca; order Decapoda; family Penaeidae; genus Penaeus; species Penaeus vannamei. The sequence continues at coordinate 100,647 of NW_020869897.1, forward strand.
CCCCCATTAGTGACAATCTTGGCCATGATAGCAGGGCATGGAAGGTACTAGGAAAATTGCGGGATAAATATGAATAATTTACACAGAATTAGTTACTATATTGTCGCCAAAGTATTCAGAAACGCTTATTTTGCGTCCTCTTTATCCCACGTTTTGCAACACTATCAAAAGTTATGTCTTGAATATATGCAGAAATGTTTATGCACGTTATGTAATCAAAATCGAACAGCATTTGTCTTTATTTTCTTTTGGAAGGATACAAACTCACCTTTACCATGTGATTGCCACGTGGTGCTCATAAACATTACAAATCTAATTATTTTTCAGAATGACTTTCCTTTAGTCTAAAATTTGATACTAATTATCATCTATAAATTAATAAAAGATAGACTGCGTTTTCTTTTTCTTTCACTGAAATTGGATTTGCCGGTTAACGTTTTTTTCATTGCTCTTATGTGCCCTATAGATAGGTAATCATAATTCATGGTGACCGCTTGTAACTCTTGAACAATACTCGATAATAACCCAATTATCTCGGTTAAGCCAAAGTACTCAAAATACAGAATTTTTAGGATTTAAGTGTATAACCTCGTGGCAACGCCTTAAATTCTCTATGAACTCCGTTGTCGTCGGTGGCACAGTACACAGGTTAAGGGCGGACGTATATCCATTGCCGTTCTTCTTACCCATACTTAAGCGGCCGGTTTGTTTAAATTGTGCCAGGCCCGACCAAATAGGTACTCATGACACCGACACGCACACGTACAGTAATAAATGCATATTTGTCAGCCTAGACATGGCTATCTACCGTAGAGATGGAAAAAAATAAATGTATATTTATTACTGTGTATATGGATGTCTGTTAATTAATACGAAAAATCGTTGGGTCGGGCCTGGCACAATTTTAACAAACCGGTCGATAGTCTGGTTTCTGACATGCCCCTGATTCTCTTCGTTCCATGAGGCCACGAGAATGAAAGTTCCTGCTTTGCGTCCGGGCAAAAAATGAAAACGGATGAGGCTATTTTTCATTTCTTATTATTCATTTCTACAAGCATTTAAAGCATATGATTTACCATTTTTTGCGGAAAAAAAACAGCATGACTACCGAGCAACCCTGGGGCCCTCCCCCAACTATTACCCATGCCCTCATATTTGTATTCTTGTATGTAGGCCTACACATCAGTCATATCAGTGCATGAAAACTACGTTAGGTCCAATTCCGAATTGACACTTGGTAGCCAGTATTGCAGACAGTATTGCAGGTGAGGTGCAGGATGTGTTAATTGTGCAGATTTGACGATGTGGATGCATAGGAGTAAAGCGTTTGGTGTGTTGTGCGTTTTTTGGGCGAATAATGAAATTTATTGAAAATAATGATGCGGGCGGTGGACGCAAAACAAGAACTTGATTTTGATGGTCTAACAGGCAGATATGAATCTAGTGGCCTGTTCCATGATAGTGATATGCGTATCAACATTATATATGTATATATATATGTATGTATATATGTATATATCATATATATAGTATATATATATATATATATATATATATATATATATATATATATATATATTATATAATACATACATACATATATATATATTGTATATAGATACATACATATATATATTATATATATATATATATATATATATATATATATATATAATATATATTTATTTATTTATACAGTCAAGTATATATATATATATATATATATATATATATATATATTATATATATATATATATATATATGTGTGTGTGTGTGTGTGTGTGTGTGTGTGTGTGTGTGTGTGTGTGTGTGTGTGTGTAGTCAAGTTCTCAACACGAGACGACAAACCGACCGAACGTGGCAGTCAGTCACTTTGGACGCACACCACGAGAAAAAAAAAGAAAGAAAAAAAGAGAACTAAACGACAGGTTCTGCGCAGTAATTGCAAGTCCGAATAGCGATAGAGCAGATTGCGTCAAGGGAGGCGGCGACGCTGGTTTTCTGTTCCTAAATAACATCGACTTGACATTTTGCCTGAATGGACACGGGCGCGAAGGCGGTCCGGGTGACGTGTTCATGGCTTTGCGCTCACTTTGATTATTCAAATTACATGAACTCCTGTCTCGCCCGGATGAAGATCTCGGGTGGGACACGTGTGTGTGTGTGTGTGTGTGTGTGTGTGAGGGGGGAAGGGAGTGAGGAAGGGAGGAAAAGAGGGAGAGAGAAGGCGAGTGATTGTTATTACTATTAACAATGTTTTGTTGCTAGTTATTATTATCATCATTATCGTTGTCATTATTGTTTACTTACAAGATCTTTACAAACACAAATGAATATAGTTATGATTTCATTCGAAATGAAAGTCTGTATGAAATTGACTTGCTTGGTTTGGTCACTCCAGAGCCACATCCTCTATGTATAAACCTCTAAAATATCGCAAATATAACTACCCGGCCCCTTGCGCTGTCGTTTATTTGCCATCAGGTTACAGACAATGTAGTGCAACCGAACAGAACATGAGTCTCATTTCGTACTACATTTTCAGCACAGGACCCCAGCCACGGGTCCTTCCCTGCCCCATCCCTCCAGCCTGTCTCAGTCCTTGGACATCAGACGTTAGCCTAGTAGGTGTCCACATCCACGCCCTGGGAGTAGATCCTTGTTTGTTTATTTACCTGCTTGTTGGATATACCGACGCATGGGAGTTGATTTCCGCCCGTAAGTCCTTCCTTGGGGCGCTTGAGATTTTCATAAACGGCCTATGGCTCTCTCTTCTCTCTCTCTCTCTCTCTCTCTCTCTCTCTTCTCTCTCTCTCTCTCTCTCTCTCTCTCTCTCTCTCTCTCTCTCTCTCTCTCTCTCTCTCTCTCTCTCTCTCTCTCTCTCTCTCTCTCTCTCTCTCTCTCTCTCTCTCTCTCTCTCTCTCTCTCTCTCTCTCTCACTTTCTCTCTCTCTTTCTCTCTCATTATGATCATGTATTTTCTGTGTCGGGAATCTAACTCAGCGTATTATCCTTTCTGCCTAACCTAAAAGCTTTGTAAAAGATTTCCTCCTCTTCATGTGGTGATTTAGAAAGGAAAGAACGAACGTATGCGTTGGAGTGAGAGAGGGGGAGAGGGGGAGAAGGCGAAAGAGAAGAGAGGGAGCGAAGGAGAGATGGATTTACAGAGAAAAATCAAAATAGACAGATAGATATACAGATATACATGGACGGTTAATCTTCGTTCACGATCACCGGTAATAGAAAATGTTTCCATATGCTATCTGCCTTTCTCGGTTTCTTCGGGCTGGTTCCTTGCCATGCGCTACGCCATTTGGGGAATCAAAGTTTGCCAGTCTAGAAATTTGAGAGGACGAAGCCACGGAGATTATTTGAGTAAGCCAATCTCGAAACTGAAAAAGGATAATGTATGTGAAGTGACTAAAGTTAGCCAGTCTGCAAGTTTGAAAGAATGGAGATATAGAGGTCATTCATTAAGTCATCTTAAATTCAGCTTGCCATGACTGCAGATGGTAGACAAATAGATGAAGATTTATCTAATCACCTTTTTTTCGTGAGGTTCTAGAGGATTAGCATAGCACATTCCAAAGTAGAAACGTATTGTTATATAATGCTCAACAGATGTTAAAAATCTGACCTTAAATAGACCCTCAGGAACTTCGAGTAAAGAATTGAAGTTTTCCTCGTATGTGATTTTGATTTTTATGTCTTTGTTGTCTTATTTTCTGTTTGTTTCTTAATTTTTTCTTTCGTACTGTGATGTTCTTTATGCTTGTTGTGCGTATAATAACCATGAAGTGGCAGCACTGTTGAACTAAGATTAAGATAATACAAATGATTATGACGACAAGAATGACAATTATAATGACAAACGTGGCAATAATGATAACGCCAAAATGACAATGATAATGACAAACATGACAAAATTTACAATGATGACAAACATGACAATGATAGTAACGATAAAATGACTGATGATGACAAAATAACGACAAAAATAACTGACAATGACAAAATGACGAGGATAATAACAACATAATGCTATTACCGACAAAAATGACTGATAAAGACAAAAATAGCGACATAATTAACTGATAATGGAAAAAAATGAGTGATAATAACAACAAAAATGATAACGATAATGACGACAAAAATAGCATTGATAGTGACAAACATGACATTGGTTAATGACAACAAAAATAACGATAATAACGACATAAAAAACAATTATAATGATAAGAAAAGGTAAAAAAAAATGATAAGGCTTACAATAATCAACAAAATGATGAGACAGATATTGACAATGGCCATCATAATATTCATCAACATGGTAATGAAACTCATGATCATTTGGATAAATACCCTTATGATGAAAATATTTACAACAACGCAAACAAACAGTATTGCGAACATATTTTATTACCCAATGAAATAAAGAATTATATAAGAATAGTATTCTTGATAAGATAACCCACTGACTTTCCTGTACATTACATAAACTGCTGATGGAACTAATATCCGTCTCCTTGACAATTGTAACACTAAACCTACTTACGGATCAGGCAGTAAGCAAGGGGAGACGACGGTTCAAAAGGAAAGGTAATTAAAACTTAGGAAATTATACGTTGCTTAGAGTTATGCGAAAAGAATCTGTTTTTTTAGTCATGGAAGTTTTTGTATGTAGGCCTATGTATTTGTGAATAGCATATATATATATATATATATATATATATATATATATATATATATATATATATATATATATATATATATATATATGTGTGTGTGTGTGTGTGTGTGTGTGTGTGTGTGTGTGTGTGTGTGTGTGTGTGTGTGTGTGTGTGTGTGTGTGTGTGTGTGTGTGTGTGTGAACTTATCTAATACTTACATAAGGAGGCTTATAGATCCGATAGCGATCGATGCCATTTCCTTCTTACAAATATTCTTGATCTCGACATTATTAAAGATTATGAAAAGATTTAATCCCGATGAAGAATTTCAAAGTCGATGAATGATATGCAAAGTGAAATTCCTACCTTATAGAAAGAGGCATTATGTTTATGCTGGTTTTAAAATCTTTGAATGTGGAAGGAACGTGTTAAATCCAGTATCTCGCTCTATACATAATCTATCTCTCTCTCTCTCTCTCTCCTTCTCTCAAGCTATCTCTGTTCTCTCTATAACTGTTTCGTTTTCATGTTTTCCCAACGCCAGTTATGGGTTACTTTTTGTCGTAATACATACATACATACATACATACATACATACATACATACATACATACATACACACACACATACATATATATATATATATATATATATATATATATATATATATATATATATATATATATATATATATCATCTATCTCACCCCCCCCCCCGACTGTCTGTCTGTCGGTCTGTCTGTCAATTTGTCTGTCACTCAGTTAATCCTACCTCTCCTTCCCCCAGCCTGTCTGTCTGTCTGTCTGTCTGTCTGTCTGTCTGTCTCTCTCTCTCTCTCTCTCTCTCTCTCTCTCTCTCTCTCTCTCTCTCTCTCTCTCTCTCTCTCTCTCTCTCTCTCTCTCTTACTCTGTCTACCCCTCCCCATTCTCTCGCTATGACAACCTGGTATTTGCCAAAAGGTTTTTCCACTTTATCTGTAAAAAAATCTTAAAATAAATAGATCAACACGGATTTTAGATGTTGGAAAATAGGCAAAAAGAAATAGAAAAGAAATTAAAATGGAGTTTCTTCAATCAATGATCATTTTTTGGTACAAATTGAATTAAAATGGAGTTTCTTCAATCAATGATCATTTTTTGGTACAAATTGAGATCGGCATTTGAGATGTCATTAGGTTTGGTATGAAAATATAATTAGATTCGGGTGCGGGATTTACAAGTATTTATAGCATTAGGTTAGTTGGATTTTTTTTTCTGAAACCATAATATGAGCTATTTTTTTCTAATGGTCTTATGATATAATTCAGTCTTTAAAAATCCCAAATACATTACTGCCCCCAAATTATCAACCGAAAATATGAATCATCATCCAAAAATGCTTCGAAGATTCCTCCCACCGATACCGAAACAAGAAATCTCGTTATGGGTTGCTCGCCAAAATTCGCCGCTAGTTCCG
>NW_020869897.1:116770-121770 GCF_003789085.1 Penaeus vannamei
TTATCATTATTTTCGTATTATTGTTATCCTCCTCCTCCTCCTCCTCCTCCTCCTCCTCCTCATCATCATCATCATCATCATCATCATCATCATCATCATCATCATCATCATCATCATCATCATCATCATCATCATTGTTATTACTATCATTATTGATATTATAGTTATCATTGTTGATATTAGTATTATTGTTGTTGTTGTTGTTATTCTTGATTTTGCTATTATTATTATCACTATTATTAATGTATTATTACTCTTACCATCATAATTATTTTGATTTTTCTTTTACCGTTACTACATTCATTGCCTTTTCTTCTCCCCCCTCTCCTTCTATTTCGTCTCCCCCCCCCCCCCAGTCCTTATTCTAATTCCACCCATTCAGTTAACAAACGAGATCTTGCTTAAATCCTAGACAAAACACAATTTATGAACCGTCCGGAAGGTGTGTTGCGAGGGTGGTCATGGCAACACTGCGACGGTCAGGCAGTGCTATCCTGACTTTCGACGAAGAGGGTGAAGGAGGGTGAAGAAAGGAAAGAGAGAGAGATTTCGAGGTAGGAAGGGTGAGTAGGAGTGCCAAGGGTGGTGGAAAGGGAGGCTGGGGAGGTAATCTAAGGGTGAATAAGAGTGAAGAAGTACTGTATAAGGGTGTAAGCGGTGGCTGAAGAGGTACTGCAAGGATGGGCGAGTGAAGGGTGAAAATATACTTCAAGGCTAAATGCACAGGGGAAATAGCAAGGGTGAAAGGGTGTAGGGTAAATGCGGAGGAAATGCTGCAGAGGGTGAGTCATAGAGGAGGGGTTCCAGGGTGAAGTGTGACCGAAGTTGAGGTACTGCAAGGGTGAAGGCATAGGAACGGCTGTGTAAGGAGGAGGAGTGTGAATGAGAGATTATTAGGGTGAAAAAGCGATGGGTGAATGCAGAGGGATTAGTGCAAGGGTGAAACGCGAATGAGAGATCGCAAAATAGTGTAAAAACAGGGATTACTGCAAGGGTGAGACAGAACAGAGATTACGAGAGTGAAGAGTAAATTCAGAGGGATTACCGCAAGACACAAAAGAAAGCTTACAAGAACGAAACGAAAAATACAAAAAGGGGAGAGGAAAGATAGCAAGGACTACACGACGAAGGGTGAACGAGGGGGAGAGGCTACAAGGGTGAAAGGGCGAAGTGTGACCGCAGAGAAGAGGTTGCAAGGGTGAATTCAGAGACGAGAAGCAAGGTTAAAACACCGAGAAGAAAAAGCTTTATGGTAAGATGTAAGCCTAAGAAAAATAGGAAAAAGATGCAACACAGATCAGAGACAACGTGAATAAACGCAGAAAGAGAGAAAACAGAGGTGAGGAGAGGAGAGGAGAAGATGGAGTAAAAGAGGAAAGAAAACAAAAAACGAAAAGGGTTGAAGAAAAGATCCCATAGCATAGAAGTGAAAGCTCGAACTGGGAAGAACGGGGCGAGGTGTCAGCTTACAAAGACTGGAAATGGAAGAGGAAGTAAGAGATAATGAGCGATCAGGGAGGAAGTAAGAGAAAATAGGCGATAAGGAAGGAAGCAAAAGATAGGCGATAGTAAAAGAAAATAGGCGATGAAGGAGGAAGTAAGAGAAAATGGGCGATAAGGAAGGAAGTAAAAAATGGGCGATAGTAAAAGAAAATAGGCGATAAAGGAGGAAGTAAGAGAAAATGGGTGATAGGGGAGGAAGTAAGAGAAAATAGGTGATAAAGGGGGAAGTAAAAGAAAATGGGTGATAAGGGAGGAAGTAAAAGGAAATAGGCGATAAGGGAGGAAGTTAGCGAAAATGGGCGATAGAGGAAGTAAGGCAAAAGTGGTGATAGGGGAGCAATTAAGAGAAAATATGTGATAAAGGAGGAAATGAGAGAAAATATGTAGTTTTATTTGTAGAGATATGTGTTTTTATTTTTTATACTTGATATTGTTGATATCTTTACCAGCATTATTATAACCTTTATCGCCAATGTGTTGACGATGACGCTTATGAATAATAGTTATCACCATCAGTAATCATTTTTATCATTATATTTGAATAATTTGGGGTCCATGTTCTTTGCTAATATTCGCACTCACGCCAATGCGACTTATCATTAATCCGGTGAAGTTGCATATGAGCTAATTAATCAGCTGGCAACAGTGGCGGAAAGTGGAGAAGGAAAGGGAGGAGATGATTAAGAAGATTTCCCAGGTGGCCGAGGCTTTTTGCTCCACCCTGTCTTTGTTGTTGTTTCTCTGCTTGAGAATTTAAGTTTTTTTTTCTTCTGAATTTTGTGCTATGTTTGAGGTATTTAGTTTTTTTTTGTATATTTTAATGTCTGTTTTGTCTTTTGTATTCTTATTTTGCTTATTTCAGTGTAGTTGTTTTGAACTTATTTTTTCGTTTTGTTTTGTTTTGTATATCTTCATGTTTTTTATATTTGTAATTAGCATATTTTAGTGTTTTTTTGTATTTACTACTTATTTTGTTTCTTTATTGTTTTTCTTTTTTCTTTGCTTCGTCCATTGTCGTTGTTATTATTGTTGGTTTGCAATGACTGTAATGATCTTGATAATAATAATGGGGATGCTAATGGTGATAATGATAGTGATAATAGTAGTAAGTTAGTGATACTGATGCTAATGACGATATGTAATAGTAGCAACTATTGTTTTATTATATTGAACGTGGTTTTCTTTCATTTCCATTTTAATTGGCCAAATCTGCTGTTCATGAAAGAAAGAAAGAGAATGAAGAGGATGGAAGGGAAGTGGAGAAGAACAGAAAAAAGAGATAATGAGAAAAGAGAGAAGTGGAGAAGGAGAGAAGAAAAGAGAGAAGACAAGAGAACAGGGAGAGGAGAGACGAGAAAAAAGAGAGAAGAGAAGGGAGTTGGCAATTCTGCTTCTTCTCCTATTCTTTATTATCCACTTTCTCACAAACTCTCCATCCGTTTCTAGATTCCTCCCCACCCACCCTCCGTCCCTATCCCTCCCTCCCTCCCTTTTCCCACTGTCCTCCCTCCTTCTGTCCTTCCTTCCCCCTCCCTCCCTCCCCTTTCCCACTGCCTCCCTCTTCTGTCCCTTCCTTCCCCCTCCCTCCTCCCCTTTCCCCCTGCCCCTCCCTCCCTCTCCCTTTACCCACTGTCCCTCCCTCCTTCTGTCCCTTCCTCCCCCTCCTCCCTCCTTCTGCCCCCTCCCCCCTCCCTCCTCCCTCTTTCCCCACTGTCCCTTCCTCCCCTCCTCCTCCCCTTTCCCACTGTCCCTCCCTCCTTCTGCCCCCTCTCCCCCCTCCTCCCTCCCTCTTTCCCCACTGTCCCTTCCTCCCTCATCCCTCCCTCCTTCCCCTTTTCCCACTGTCCCTCCCTCCTTCTGCCCCCTCTTCCCCCCTCCCTCCCTCCCTTTTCCCCACTGTCCTCCCTCCTTCTGTCCTTCCTCCCTCATCCCTCCCTCCTTCCCCTTTTCCCACTGTCCCTCCTCCTTCTGTCCCTTCCTCCCCTCCTCCCTCCCCTTTCCCACTGTCCCTCCCTCCTCCCTCCCTCCCTCCCTCTTTCCCTTCCTCCCCCTCCTACTCTCATCTGCCCCTCCCCTTTCCCTTCACACAGCAATCACGGTTTTGTTCCGCTTCTGTGCAACAACTTGGTGGAGGGTGTGTGTGGGGGGGGAGGGTCAAGGGATGACTTTCATAATATTGTAATGACAGCGTGTGTAAAGTGCATCAGATCTTGAGTTTGTCTGTCTTATTTTGTGTGGAGATGTATTATTATTATTACTATTATTGTTATTTTTATCATTATCATCTTTATCATTATCGTTATCATCATCATCATCTCATTATCATTATCATTATCATCTTCATCTTCATCTTCATCTTCATCTTCACCTTCATCTTTATCTTTATCTTCATCTTCATCTTCATCTTCATCTTCATCTTCATCTTCATCTTCATCTTCATCTTCATCATCATCATCATCATCATCATCATCATCATCATCATCATCATCATCATCATCATCATCATAATCATCATTATCATCATCATCATCATCATTATCACCATCATCATCATCGTCATCACTATCATCATTATTATTGTTATCGATATTATTGTGGTGCATTTTATAATTCTAAAACTCTTCTTATTGCTATTGCTTTTCTAATTACGCTTAGAAGTCGGTTCTGGCAGCGGTGATCTGTCGTCTCTAGCATAAACACCGTATCGTGTCTTGGTGCATTTGGAGTTTGTGATCTGCGCCCACAAACAGACAGACACACGCCCGCACCGAGATACACAGACACGGGCGGGCACCTGCACACACACGGATAAACTGAAGCTCGGCGTTTTAAAAGTCGGGAGCAAAGACTGTAAACAGGCATGAAAGAAGTTTTACGTATGACGCTTGATTTTTTTTTTTTTTTTTTTTTTTTTTTTTGAAGAGGAGGGGGAAGAAGAGGACGAGGAGGATGAGGGTGAGGAAGAGAAGGAGGAAGAATTGGAGGAGGAGTGGGGAGAAGAGGGCGAGGAGGAGGAGAAGGAGGAAGAATTGGAGGAGGAGGGGGAGAGAGGAGGAGAACGAGGAGGAGAAGAGGAGGGAAAATTGGAAGAGGAGGGAAAATTGGAAGAGGAGGAGGAGGAAGAGAAGGAGGAAGAATTGGAGGAGGAAGGGGAAGAGGGCGAGGAGGAGGAAGAATTGGAAGGAGGGGAAGAAGAGGATGAGGACGAGGATGAGAAGAGAAGGAGGGAAAATTGGAAGAGGAGGAGGAGGAAGAGAAGGAAGAAGAATTGGAGGAGGAGGAGGGGGAAGAAGAGGGCGAGGAGGAGGAGAAGGAGGAAGAATTGGAGGAGGAGGGGGAAGAAAAGGACGAGGAGGAAGAGAAGGAGGAAGAATAGGAGGAGGAGGGGGAAGAAGGGGAGGAGGATGGGGAAGATTAGGAGGAAGAAGAGGACGAAGATGAGAAGAGGAGGGAAAATTGGAAGAGGAGGAGGAGGAGGAAGAGAAGGAAGAAGAATT
>NW_020869897.1:131343-148960 GCF_003789085.1 Penaeus vannamei
AGTTGTTAGTAGTAGCAGTAGTAGTATCATGACTGTTATTATTATCATTGTCATTAATATTTTCATTGTCTGTATTGTGGTTGTTTTTATTATTATGCATGATATTGTCATTATCATTTTCATGATTTTTTTCTCCTTTTATTCGTGATGATGATGATCATCATCTTAATTTTTTTCCTCACCTTCCCCTCTCTCCTCTTCCTCCTTCCCCTTCTTCCCCTAATCCTCTTCTTCCTCCTTCCCCTTTTTCCCCTCCTCTCCTCTTCCTCCTTCCTCCTTCCTCTTCTTCCCTACCTCCTACCCCTTCCTCATTTCCTACCCCTTCCCCTTCTACTCCTACCCCCTACCCCTTACCCGTACCCGTACCCCGTACCCCTTCACCCTCTCCTACCCCTACCTCCTTCCTCCTCCTGCCTACCCTTCCCTCCTACCCCTTCCCCTCTCCTCCCTCCTTCCTCCTTCCTCCTACCTCCTACCCTTCCCTCCTACCCTTAACCGCCCCCCCCCTTGCCCTTTACCCATGCCCGCACAGAAACGGGTTGCAGGGGCATTGCACAAAACCCGATAAAAAGTACAATCTGACAGGGGGCAGGGGAGAAGGGGAGGGGAAGGGGGTATGGTGGATGGGGGAGAGTGTGTGTTGTGTGTGTGTTGTTTTAGTTTGTGTGTGTGCTTTCATGTGTGTGTGTGTGTTGGGGAGAAGGAAGAGGGCATATGGAAAAAGAGAACGAAGAGGGAGAGGAAGAAAGACAAGAAGAGGGGAGGTATAGGGGGTTTCAGTTGCACACGGGTTGTTTAGAACTCCCTCTCCCTGCCTCACTTCTCCCTTACCCCCCTCTCTCTCCCCTCTTCCCTTTCTCCCCTCCCTCCCTCCTCCCCCCCCCCTCCCTCTCTCCTCTAAGCCCCCTCCCCTCACAGGACCTTGGCCACACTTACGTAAGCCTCCAAGTCTGCCTTGCTTTGCTCCGCCGTACGAAGAGAGGAAGAGGGGGAGAGCGAGGGAGGGCAAGAGGGAACGAGAGAAGAGAGAAGCTCAGAAAGAAGGGGGCAAGGAGAGAAAAGAAGATAGAGATTTAGAATGACCGAGGGAAAGGAAGAGAGAGAGGCAGAGGGAGAGAAAGAGAACGAGAGAGAGAGAGAGAGAGAGAGAGAGAGAGAGAGAGAGAGAGAGAGAGAGAGAGAGAGAGAGAGAGAGAGAGAGAGAGAGAGAGAGAGAGAGAGAGAGAGGGAGGGAGAGAGAGAGCTAGAGAGAGAGAGAAAAAGAGAAGAGCGAAGAGAGAGAGAGAGAGACAGACAGACAGACAGAGGCATATAAACAAAGAAAAATATTATGAGAATGAAAATAACAGGAAATTAACAACGAGAAAGAGAAAAAAAGAGAGAGAAAGAGATTGACCAAAGCTTCGGGGAGAAGAGCGGCAGAGACGACCTGAGGCGACCTTAGCAACCGTGGCACTGTTGAGACCACCCAGGGGGAGTGAGGGCATGGCCTGCGCTCTCCCGCCCTCGCTCCCTCTCCTTCCTCTGTCGCGGTCTCTCTGTTGTTTGACCCCCCCACCCACCCTCTCTTTCTCTTTCTTTCTTTCTTTCTTTCTTCCGTTCTTTCCTCTCTTTCTCTTCTCTGTCTGTCTGTCTGTCTCTCTCTGTCTCTCTCTCTCTCTCTCTCTCTCTCTCTCTCTCTCTCTCTCTCTCTCTCTCTCTCTCTCTCTCTCTCTCTCTCTCTCTCTCTCTCTCTCTCTCTCTCTCACCCAGCCCCCTCATTGAACCTTTGACCTCTGACCCCGCAGGTGACGAGGACGTGAGGTCGTGTCGCTCGGCCGGCATGGAGTCCCGGCCCCTCCCCGTGCTGGTGCTGTCCTCGCAGACGTCGCACTCGCCCCGGATCCTGCAGGAGAAGGCCACGCCCCCGGTCACGTGGCACCAGTACCGCTACCCAGGTCAGTGCGGGATCGCTTTCGTCTTGGAATAGATGGGCTCGTGTATATATATATTATGTGTGTGTGTGTGTGTGTGTGTGTGTGTGTGTGTGTGTGTGTGTGTGTGTGTGTGTGTGTGTGTGTGTGTGTGTGTGTGTGTGTGTGTGTGTAAAACGGGGGAGGGGTTAGGGGGATGTTTGTGTTTGTTTGTTTTTGCTTGTTTGTTTATTAGTATGTCGTATGTTGTGTTGTGTACGTTTATGCACGCGTGAATTCATAAGCATGTATGTAAAAACCTCAATGGTTATACACACACGCACAAACCTCACGTGCGCAAAGGAGGCCGCCAATGGCACGGACTGAGCGGTCAGATTAAGGCTCGGTGGCACCGTCGGCAGCGGCCCTCCCGACTCAAGAATTGAATCCATGCATTCACTCGACAGACCAAGAATGTAATCTATTGAGATTTATGGGCGTCAGACAAGGGTTGATGCCGGGGTAATGCGTGGTTTGTGGGGGAGGTAAGTGTTTTGGGGGAGCCGAGAATGGACCCTCCTCCGCCTCTCTCCCCTCGCCTTTTCCCTCTTCTCCTCTCCCTCTCCTTTTCGTCTTCTTCTTCTCTCTTCCTTCCCTCTCTTCCTCTTCTCTTCCCTTTTATCTCCCTCTTCCTTTTTCTCCCTCTCCTCTCTCTTCCTCTTCTCTTCCTTCTCTCTCCTTTTTTCTTCCTCTCTCTCTTCCCTCTTTTCTTCCCTTTCCTCTCCCATCTCTTTCCTCTCCTCTTCCCTCTTTTCTTCCCTTTCCTCTCCCATCTCCTCTTCCCTCTTATCTTCTCTTTCCTCTTCCCGTCTCCATCTCCTCTTTCCTCTTATCTTCCTCTTCCTCTTCTCTCTCCTCTTCCCTTGTTTTGTTTTGTTTTCGATTCATTTCACCATCTTCCCCTATTCCATTTCTGTTTTTCCTCGGTGTCTTTCCTATTCTTTCATTTATCTCCTCGTTAGTGTTTTCTCTTTTCCCGTGTCTCCTCCTTTGTACACTTTGTACATTCTTTCCTTCCACATCCTCCCTTTGCTCTCCCTGTCTCCCTATTCTTCCCTTCTTCTATCTTTCCTTCCTCTCGTCCCTCCCTATGCCTTTCTTTTTCCCTTTCGCCTTGTTCCTCTTTCTTTCTTCCCCTATGCCGTCTCCTTTTTCTTCGTCCTTTCCTCCTCGTCCGCCTGCTCTCCCCATCTTCCTTTCTCTCTTCTTCCATTCCCCCTGTTCGCCCTCCTCTTCCCCTCACTTTACTTTTTTTTTCTCCCTTCCTCCTCCTCCCCAAGAATTATCCTTTTTTTCTCTCCCTTCCTCCCGACTCTCTCCCCTCTCCTTTTCCCTCTTCTCCAGTATCTCCTCTTCCCTTTCTTCTTCCTCTTCTCTTCTCTTCTCTCTTCTCTCTTCTCTTCCTTCCTCTCTTTCCTCTTCCCTTCCCATTATCTTTTTTTCTCTCCCTTCCTCCTCTTCCCTCTCCTTCCTCCTCTCCCCCAACATTATCCTTTTTTCTCTCCCTTCCTCCTCCTCCAAGCATTATCCTTTTTTCTCTCCTTTCCTCCTCTCCTCCAGCATTTCCTTTTTTTCTCTCCTTTCTCCTCCTCCTCCCAAAGCATCATCCTTTTTTCTCTCTTCCTTCCTCCTCCTCTCCCAAGCATTATCCTTTTTCTCTCCCTTCCTCCTCCTCCCCATCATCATCCTTTTTTCTCTCCCTTCCTCCTCCTCCTCTCTCATCCTATTATCCTTTTTTTCTCTCCCTTCCTCCTCCTCCCCAAGCATTATCCTTTTTTCTCTCCCTTCCTCCTCCTCCTCCCCAAGCATCATCCTTTTTTCTCTCCCTTCCTCCTCCTCCCCAAGCATTATTTCTTTTCTCTCCTTCCTCTTCCTCCTCCCCAAGCATTATCCTTTTTTTCTCCCCTTCCTCTTCCTCCTCCCCAAGCATATCCTTTTTTCTCTCCCTTCCTCCTCCTCCCAAACATTATCCTTTTTCTCTCCCTTCCTCCTCCTCCCCAAGCATTATCCTTTTTTCTCTCCCTTCCTCCTCCTCCTCCCCAAGCATTATCCTTTTCTCTCCCTTCCTCCTCCTCCCCAGCATTATCCTTTTTTCTCTCCTTCTCCTCTCCTCCCCAAGCATTATCCTTTTTCTCCTCCCTTCCTCCTCCTCCAAGCATTATCCTTTTTTCTCTCCCTTCCTCCTCTCCCCAAGCATTATCCTTTTTTCTCTCCAAGCATCTCCTTTTTTCTCTCCTCTTCTCCTCCTCCCCCAAGCATTATCCTTTTTCTCTCCCTTCCTCCTCCTCCTCCCCAAGCACAATCCTTTTTTCTCTCCCTCCTCCTCCTCCTCCTCCAAGCATTACCTTTTTTCTCTCCTTCCTCCTCCCCAAGCATTATCCTTTTTTCTCTCCCTTCCTCCTCCTCCTCCCCAAGCATTATCCTTTTTTCTCTCCCTTCCTCCTCCTCCCCAAGCATTATCCTTTTTTTCTCTCCCTTCCTCCTCCTCCTCCCAAGCATTATCCTTTTTCTCTCCTTTCCTCCTCCTCCTCCCCAAGCATTATCCTTTTTCTCTCAATCCTCCTTTATTTTTTTTCTCTCCTTCTCTCCTCCTCCTCCCCAAGCATTATCCTTTTTTCTCTCCCTTCCTCCTCCTCCTCCCCAAGCATTATCCTTTTTTCTCTCCTTCCTTCCTCCCCAGCATTATCCTTTTTTCTCTCCTTCCTCCTCCTCCTCCAAGCATTATCCTTTTTTCTCTCCTCCTCTTCCTCCTCCTCCCCAAGCATTATCCTTTTTTCTCTCCCTTCCTCCTCCTCCCCAAGCATTATCCATTTTTCTCTCCCTTTCCTCCTCCTCCAAACATTATCCATTTTTCTCTCCCTTCCTCCTCTCCCCCAAGCATCATTTCCCACACATCAGATGCTTGAGGAGATTAGCGTAACGGGATGATTGGCAGTTGGGGGTAGGGAGTGGGGGGTAGGGGGAGGGGAAGCTGGTTGGGGATTTTTCATTCCTCTGTTTATTATCCTTTTTTCTCTCTTCTCAAATGTAATCTCTGCTCTTCTCTTCTCTTCTTTTCTGTCTTTCCTTTCGCTTTCTCAAACCTTTCCTCGTTCCCTCTCTCTATCTCCTTCTCCCTCCCTTCCTCCCTCACCCCCTCTACATCTCTTCCTCCCTCCTCCCTTCCCTCCCTCCCTCACCTCTCCCTCCTCTCCCTTACCTCCCTCCTTCCCGGCCTCTCTCTTCTTCCGCGTGCCTCTCAATATGTATCTATGTTTGTGTGTAAATGTTTGTATATGTTTACGTGTAGTCTTCACAAGCGGGGCCGAGAGCGTGCTTGTGCGTGCGTGCGTGCGTGCGCGGCTCACGTCCCAGACAAACATAATCATCATCAACCCCCCCTAATCTCTCCGACCTCCTCTCCCCCCCCCTCCCCTCTCCCTCGACCCCACCTACCTAACCCCCCCCTCCAGACCCCCTCCCGGAGTCTGCGTTGCGTCATCTGCCCTCATGCCCGCTTTTGCACGGCCGGGGGTGTGGGTGGGGGTGGGGGGGGCATGGGGGCTCAGTCAGGAGGGTTGTGGCGGGAGATGGAATGGTGGAAGGAGAGATGGAAAGGTAGATAAAGGGACGAGGGAGATGGAGGAAGGGAGAAGAGTTAAGTGAGTGAGTGAGTAAGACTGAGTGGGAGGGAGGAAGGGATATAGGGAGATAGAGAAGGAGAGAGGGATTTACGAGGGAGAGCGGCAAGGAGAGAGGGATTAAAGAGGGAGAGCGGGAAGGAGAGAGGATTAAGAGGGAAAGAGGGAAGGAGAGAGGATTTAAAGAGGAGAGCGGGAAGGAGAGAGGGATTAAAGAGGGAGAGCGGGAAGGAGAGAGGGATTAAAGAGGGAGAGAGGGAAGAAGAGAGGGAGATGGAGACGGAGAGAGTAAGAGAGAAGGGGGAGGAGGGGGAGGGAGGGAGATGAGACAGTTTCTTTGCCTGTGTCAGTTTCTGTTTAATTTATATACGCGCAAAGAAGACAGGGAAATGAAGATAATAGATAGGAGAAAGGAGGACAGCGGCAACCGAGAAAGAACGGCCAAGAGAAGGGGGAAGGAAGCGGTATGAGAAGGGAATATCGAACAATATTGGAAAGAGGTTATAAAGAACAGAAAGGGGAGAACGGAAGTAGGTTTATAGATATCCAGGGAGTGGAGTAAGAAAAAGAGAGAAAAGAAACGCACTGTAGAATGAAAAAAAAAGATAAGGGAAAAGCGAAAGAATAAAAAAAAAAAAACGAAAAACTACGAAAAGGAAAACTAAAGAAAAAGGAAAACTACGAAAAAGAAAATGTAAAGAAGGGAAACTACGAAAAAGAAAATGTAAAGAAGGGAAACTACGAAAAAGAAAATGTAAAGAAAAGGAGAGACTACGAAAAAGAAAACCAAAGAAAAAATGGAAAACGCAAAAAATGAACAAAACAAAACAAAACAAAAAAACAAAAATGGAAAGAAAAAGAAAGTATGTGGGCGTTCAGTGTCTGCTCTCTCTCTCTCTCTCTCTCTCTCTCTCTCTCTCTCTCTCTCTCTCTCTCTCTCTCTCTCTCTCTCTCTCTCTCTCTCTCTCTCTCTCTCTCTCTCTCTCTCTCTCTCTCTCTCTCTCTCTCTCTCTCTCTCTCTCTCTCTCTCTCTCTCTCTCTCTCTCTCTCTCTCTCTCTCTCTCTCTCTCTCTCTCTCTCTCTTCCCACCTTCCCACCTTAATCTACGACTTAAGCCTACACGGATGCCCCGTAAGAATCCATTGGGAAGACCTCTAAGGCTCATTTTCCCATTGCGAAAACGTTACGTGATCGACCATCTCGTCGAAGGTGAGGATTTCTTTTGCAAGTATTCAGCGCTTTTCTTTGATGACGTCATATCTTGCATCGCAGTTGGGCAACGAGGGCGTTTTTTTTCTTCGTGGGGGGTGTGTGTGTGTGTGTGTGTGTGTGTGTGTGTGTGTGTGCGTGTGCGTGTGCGTGTGCGTGTGCGTGTGCGTGTGCGTGTGCGTGTGCGTGTGCGTGTGTGTGTGTGTGTTTCTGTGTTTCTGTGCATGTGTGTGTATCGGTGTGCATTTATGTGTGTGCGTGTTTGTGTGCGTACCTATGTGCCTCCGTGCGCGTGGGTGTGTGCGTGCATGTATGTGAATATAAATGTGCTTGTGTTCTTGTGTGTGTTTCCTGCCATCTCGCAGAGGGGCGGGGGTAATAGGGGGAAGGGGAAGGGGGGGGAGGGCGTGAGTGGGGCACACCTGCGGGGGCGAGGCTGACGTCACCCATTCATTAACCTACAAATATGCGTGGGACTCAACCTGTTTCTCTCCCCGCTCTCGTTCCTCTTTCTTCTCTCTTTTTGTCTCGCTTTCGCTTTTTCCTCCGTTGTTTTGTTGTCTCCTATTCTCTCTTTCTTTCTGTTTCGTTTTTTTTCGTTGTTTCTTCATCCCCTTTCTCTTCCATGTGGTCTTCCTGTTTATCTCTGACCTTGTCCTCTTTTCTTATTATCCCTCCTGTTTTTTTTTCATCTCCCTCATTTTCCTGTTTTCATTCTCGCTCATTTTCGTGTTTTTCGTCCCTCATTTCCATTTTTCTACCCCATTTTCCTGATTTATTCTCCCTCATTTTCCAGTTTTTGTTATTCTTCATTTCCTGTTTACTTCTCCCACATTTTCCTGTTTTTCTTTATTTCCCATTTTCTTCTCCCTCATTGTCCAATTTTTCCTCTTCCTCATTTCTTGTTTTTTATTCTCCCTAATTTTACGGTTTTCTTTTCTTTAATTGTCGTTTACTTCTCCTTCATTTGTTTCTTTTCTCCAGTTTTTGTTGCTTTTATTCTCCCTCTTTTTCCATTGTTCTCTTCTCCCTCTCTCTTATTTTCATGGTTTCCTCCCTCTTTTCTTAAGGTTAGGTTTAGTGTGACGTTAGAGATGGATTCTCTTCTCCACCCCTTCCTCCTTCAGTCCTCCCTTCTCCACCACCTCGTTTCCCCTTCTTCTCCACGCATTCCCCTTTCTTCCCCCACTCCTCTTGTAACCTTCCCTACTTTTCCCGTATCTCCCTTCTTCATTTCCCTTCCCTTCTCACTTCCCTTTTCTCTCCATTTTCCATTTACCTCCATTTCTTGTCTTCCCCCTCTTTTACCCTTAGCCTTTCCTTCCCTTTTCCATGCTCTTCCTTTTCCTATTCGGTTTCTCCCTTTTTACTCGGCTTTTTTTTCCTTCCCTCTTCTTTCCCAGTTCCCTTCCCCTTTCCGTACAATTTCCTCCCCTCTCCTTTTCCTTTTCAGCTACTTAACTCTGGTCTTTCCTTTACCTCCTCCTATTTACTTTTCCTATCCCTTCCCTTTACCCCTCCTCTTTCTTTTTCATTTCCCTTCCCCTCCTTTCCCCATTTCCCATTCCCCTCCCTTCCTTTCCCCATCTCCCCTTCCCCTTCCCCTTCCTTCACCTTTACCCTTTCTTTTTTCCCCTTCCCTTCCCCCTTCCCCCTTCCCCTTCCTTTACCCTTTCCTTTTCCCTTCCCCTTCCCCTTCCCTTCCTTCACCTTTACCCTTTCCTTTTTCCCCTTCCCTTCCCCTTCCCTCCCCCCTTCCAACGAGGCAGCCCGGTGCCGTGGTAGTATCCGCCCTTCACGCGGAAAGTACTGGAAAGCCTTGGACCAGTTCTGCCTCTCAGAGCGGGCGGGCGGTTTGTTGCGGCTGCGTCGTGGGGGGGGCTTGAAGGGGCGTCGAAGGTGTGGAGGGGCGTTGAAGGGGCGTGGCGAGGTGTGGAGGGGCTTTGGCGAGGTGTGGAGGGCTTTGATGGGGTGGCGTGTGAAAGGGGCGTGGCGAGGTGTGAAGGGGCGTGGCGAGGTGTGCGTTGAAGGGCGTGTGGGAGGGGCTTTGAAGGGGCGTGGCGAGGTTGTGGAGGGAGCGTTGAAGGGTGCGTGGCGAGGGTGTTTGAAGGGCGTGGCGAGGTGTGGAGGGCGTTGAAGGGGCGTGGCGAGGTGTGGAGGAGGCTTTGAAGGGGCGTGGCAAGGTGTGAGGGGCGTGGCGAGGTGTGGAGGAGCTTTGAAGGCGTTGGCGGTGTGAAGGGGCGTGGCGAGGTGTGGAGGAGCGTTGAAGGGGCGTGGCGAGGTGTGGAGGGGCTTTGAAGGGGCGTGGCAATGTGTGAAGGGGTGTGGCGAGGTGTGGAGGAGCGTTGAAGGGGCGTGGCGAGGTATGGAGGGGCTTTGAAGGGGGGCGTGGCGAGGTGTGGAGGGGGGCTTGAAGGGGCGTGGCGAGGTGTGGAGGGGCTTGGAAGGGGCGTGGCGCGAGGGGCGTGGCGAGGTGTGGAGGGGCTTTGAAGGGGCGTGGCAAGGTGTGAAGGGGCGTGGCGAGGTGTGGAGGAGCGTTGAAGGGGCGTGGCGAGGTGTGGAGGGGCTTTGAAGGAGGTGTGGAGGGGCTTTGAAGGGGCGTGGCAAGGTGTGAAGGGGCGTGGCGAGGTGTGGAGGAGCGTTGAAGGGGCGTGGCGGGTATGGAGGGGCTTTGAGGGGCGTGGCGAGGTGTGGAGGGGCGTTGAAGGGCGTGGCGAGGTGTGGAGGGGCTTTGAAGGGGCGTGGCGAGGTGTGGAGGGCTTGAAGGGGGCGTGGCGAGGTGTGGAGGGGCTTTGAAGGGGCGTGGCAAGGTGTGAAGGGGTGTGCGAGGTGTGGAGGAGCTTTGAAGGCGTTTGAAGGGGCGTGGCGAGTGTGGAGGAGCTTTGAAGGGCGTGGATTGTGGAGGGGCGTTGAAGGGCGTGGTTGTGTTGAAGGGGGTGGCGAGGTGTGGAGGGGCTTTGAAGGGGCGTGGGAAGGTGTGAAGGGGGTGGCGAGGTGTGGAGGAGCGTTGAAGGGCGTGCGAGGTATGGACGGGCTTTGAAGGGGCGTGGCGAGGCTGTGGAGGGGGCGTTGAAGGGGCGTGGCGAGGTGTGGGGGGCTTTGAAGGGGCGTGGCGAGGTGTGGAGGGGCTTTGATGGGGCGTGGCGAGGTGTGGAGGGGCTTTGAAGGGGCGTGGCGAGGTGTGGAGGGGCTTTGAAGGGGCGTGGCAAAGGGTTGGGAGTGTGGAGGGGTTGAAGGGGCGTGCGAGGTGTGGAGGAGCGTTGAAGGGGCGTGGCGAGGTATGGAGGGGCTTTGAAGGGGCGTGGCGGGTGGTGGAGGGGCTTTGAAGGGGGCGTGGGCGAGGTGTGGGGGCGAAAAGGGTGAAGGGGCGTGGCGAGGTGTGGAGGAGCTTTGAAGGGGCAGGGAGGTGTGGAGGGGCGTTGAAGGGGCGTGGCGAGGTGTGGAGGGGCTTTGATGGGGCGGTGGCGAGGTGTGGAGGGCTTTGAGGGGCGGGCGAAGGTGAAGGGGCGTGGCGAGCGTGTGGAGGGGCTTTTGAAGGGGCGTGGCAAGTGTGAGGGGCGTTGAAGGGCGTGGCGAGGTGTGGCGGGGCTTTGAAGGGGCGTGGCGAGGTGTGGAGGGGCTTTGATGGGGCGTGGCGAGGTGTGGAAGGGCTTGTGAAGGGGCGTGGCGAGGTGTGGAGGGGGTTTGAATGGGGCGTGGCGAGGTGTGGAGGGGCTTTGAAGGGGCGTGGCGAGGTGTGGAGGAGGCGTTGTGAAGGGGCGTGGCGAGGTGTGGAGGGCGCTTGAAGGGCGTGGCGAGGGTGTGGAGGGGCTTTGAAGGGGTGCGAGGTGTGGAGGAGGAAGGGCGTGTGAAAGGGGCGTGGGCGAGGTGTGGGGCGTGGCAAGGTGCTTGGGGGCGTGGCGAGGTGTGGGAGGGCGTTGAAGGGGCTGGCGAGGTGTGGAGGAGCTTTTGAAGGGGCGTGGCAACGGTGTGAAGGGGCGTGGCGAGGTTGGAGGGAGGAAGCGTGGCAAGGGTGTGAGGGGCGTGGCGAGGTTTTGTAGGAGGTTAGGGGGCGTAGCGAGGTGTGTGGAGGGTTGAAGGGGGTGGCAATGTGTGAGGGGCGTGTGGCGAGGTGTGGAGGAGCGGTTTGAAGGGGCGTGGCGAAGGTATGGAAGGCTTTTGAAAGGGCGGGTGGCGAGGTGTGGGAGGGCGTTGGAAGGGCTTTGGCGAGGTGTGGGAGGGGCTTTGAAAGGGGCGGTGCGAGGTGGGAGGGGCTTTTGAAGGGCTGGCGAGTGTGAGGGCTTTGAAGGGGCGGTGGCAATGTTGTGAAAGGGCGTGGCGAGGGTGTGGAGGAGCTTTGAAGGGCGTGGCGAGGTGTGGAGGGCTTAGGGCGTGTCGAGGTGTGGAAGGGGCTTTGAAGGGGCGTGGCAAGGTGTGAAGGGGTGGAGGTTTGGAGAGCGTTGAAGGGGCGTGGCGAGGTATGAGGGGCTTTGAAGGGGGCGTGGCGAGGGTGGAGGGCGTTGAAGGGCGTGGCGATGTGGAGGGCCTTTGAGGGACGTGGCGAGGTGGTGGAGGGCTTTGAAGGGGCGTGGCGAGTGTGGAGGGGCTTTGAAGGGGTGGCAAATGTGTTGAAGGGTTTGTTGGCGAGGTGGTGGAGGAGCTTTGAAGGGCGTGGCAAGGTGTGAAAGGGGCGTGGCGAAGGTGTGGAGGAGCTTTGAAGGCGTGTCGATTTGGATGGGGCGTGCGAGGTGTGGAGGGCCTTGAAGGGGGGCGTGGCGAGGTGTGAGGGGCGTTGAAGGGCGTGGCGAGGTGTGGAGGGCTTTGAAGGGTGCGTGGCATTGGGCGTGCGAGGTGTGAGGGCGTTGAAGGGGGGGCGTGGCGAGGTATGGAGGGGGCTTTGAAGGGGCTGGCAGGTTGGAGGGGCTTTGAAGGGGCGTGGCGAGGTGTGGAGGGGCTTTGAGGGGCGTGGCGAGGTGGGAGGACGTTGAAGGGCCGTGGCGAGGTGTGGAGGGCTTTGAAGGGGCGTGGCGAGGTGTGAGGGGCCGAGGTTTGAAGGGGCGTGGCAAGGTGTGAAGGGGGGTGCGAGGTGTGGAGGGGGAAGGGGCGTGGCGAGGTTGTGTGGGGGGCGGGGCGAGGTTGGTAGACGGGGGCGTGGCAAGGTGTTGAGGGGAGCGTTGAAGGGCGTGGCGAGGTGTGGAGGGGCTTTGAAGGGGCCGTGCGAGGTGAGGGCGTTGAAGGGGCGTGGCGAGGTATGGAGGGGCTTTTGAAGGGCGTGGCGAGGTGTGAGGGCGCGTTGAAGGGGCGTGGCGAGGTGTGGAGGGGCTTTGAAGTGGCGAGGTGGTGAGGTGTGCGAGGAGCGTTGAAGGGGCGTGGCACGAGGTGATGGGGGGGCTTTGAAGGGCGTGGCGAGTGTGGAGGGGCTTTGAAGGGCTGGAGGTGTAAGGGGCGTGGCGAGGTGTGGAGGAGCGTTGAAGGCGGTGGCGAGGTGTGGAGGGCTTTGAAGGGGCGTGCGAGGTGTGGTGGGTTTGAAGGGGCGTGGCAAGGTGTGAAGGGGCGTGGCGAGGTGTGGGGAGCCGTTGAAAAGGGGCGTGGCGAGGTGTGGAGGGGCTTTGAAGGGGCGTGGCGAGGTGTGCGAAGGTGTGGAGGGGCTTTGGCGAGTGTGGTGGTTTGAAGGGGCGTGGCAAGGTGTGAAGGGGCGTGGCGAGGTGTGGAGGGGCTTTGAAGGGGCGCTGTGGAAGGCAGGGCGGTGGTGGAGGGGTGAAGGGCTGGCGAGTGTGGAGGGGCTTTGAAGGGGCGTGGCGAGGTGTGAGGGGCTTTGAAGGGGCGGGCGAGGTTGAGGGCTTTGAAAGGGGCGTGGCGAGGTGTGGGAGGTTGGGGGCCTGGGGGTGTGAAAGGGCTTTGAAGGGGCGTGGCAAAGTGTGAAGGGCGTGGCGAGGTGTGGAGGGGCTTTGAAAGGGGCGTGGCGAGGTGTGGAGGGGCTTTGAGGGGCGTGGCGAGGTGTGGAGGGGAGGAGGGGCGTTTGGCGAGGTGTGGAGGGCTTTGAAGGGGGTGGCGAGGTGTGGAGGGGCTTTGAAGGGGCGTGGAGGTGGTGAGGGGCTGGCGAGGTGTGGAGGGCTTTGAAGGGGCGTGGCGAGGTGTGGAGGGGCAGGGGCGTGGCGAGGTGTAGAAGGGGCGTGGCGAGGTGTGGAGAAAGGGGCGTGGGCGAGGTGTGGATGAAGGGGCGTTGGAAAGGGGCGTGGCGAGGTGTGGAGTTGAAGGGGCGTGGCGAGGTGTGGAGGGGCTTTGTGGCGAGGTATGGCGTGGCGAGGTGTGAAGGGGCGTGGCGAGGGGAGGGGCTTTTGAAGGGACGTGGCAAGGTGTGAAGGGGCGTGGCGAGGTGTGGAGGAGCGTTGAAGGGGTGTGGCGAGGTGTGGAGGAGCTTTGAAGGGGCGTGGCGAGGTGTGGAGGGGCGTGGCAAGGTGTTAAGGGGCGTGGATGTTGAGTGAAGGGGCGTGTAGAAGCGTGGAGATGTGAGGGCGGGCGGGCGTGATGGAGGACTTCCTGGCGCGAAGGAATGTCGAGGGTGAGGTCTTGGATTGACGAACGCGGCCTGGCGATGGGCGTGGGAGGCTGACGGACCGACGGGCGTGGAGAACGATGGAGGGGCGGCCGAGGCTTGCTTCGAGGCTCTGTCGGTATCGGCTGGCGGGTACCGGTTTTTGTCTGTCTTTCACCGTCTCTCTCTCTCTCTCTCTCTCTCTCTCTCTCTCTCTCTCTCTCTCTCTCTCTCTCTCTCTCTCTCTCTCTTCTCTCTCTCTCTCCTCTCTCCTCTCCCTCTCTCTCTCCCTCTCTCTCCCCTCTCTCTCCCTCTCTCTCTCTCCTCCCTCCTCTCTCTCCTCCTCTCCTCTCTCCTCTCCTCCCTCCCTCTCCCTCTCCTCTTCTCTCTCTCTCCTCTCCCTCTCCGCTCTCCTCTCCCTCTCCCTCTCCCTCTCCTCTCCCTCCTCTTCTCTCTCTCTCTCTCTCTCTCTCACTCTCTCTCTCTCTCTCCCTCTCCCTCTCCCTCTCCCTCTCCTCCCTCTCTCCTCTCCCTCTCCCTCTCTCTCTCTCTCTCCCACTCCCTCTCCCTCTCCCTCTCCCTCTCGCTCTCGCTCTCTCTCTCTCTCCTCTCCCATCCCTCTTCTCCTCTCCCTCTCTCCTCCCTCTCTCCCTCTCCTCTCCCTCTCCCCTCTCCCTCTCCCTCTCCCTCTCCCTCTCCCCTCCCTCCCTCTCCCTCTCCCTCTCCCTCTCTCCCTCTTCTCTCTCTCTCTCTCTCTCTCTCTCTCTCTCTCTCTCTCTCTCTCCCCCTCCCCTCCCTCTCCCTCTCCCCTCTCCCTCTCCCTTTCCTCTCTCTCTCTCTCTCTCACTCGTACTTTCACTCTCACTTTCACGCTTTTTCTTTTTTTTCTCACATTCTTTCTCTTTTCTTTTTCACACTCTGTCTTTTGCTCTGTATTTTTTTTTATTATCTTTTACATGTACGCATTCAATGCATTCCTGTATGCCCATCTAGGTTGCCATGTTGCAATGGTACGTGCCGCAGTGCGTGGACAGATAGAGGCAATTCAATACCGTCGACGTTAGGTCTTACTCATGTCCTGAGATAGCCTTTCTGGAATGTGATTTAGGGGGGGGATGGGGAGGGAGGAGGAGGAGAGGTGGGAGGGGTGGGGGGGATGGGGCGAGGAGGTGGAGGGGTGGTGGGAGGTGTGGGGTGGGAATGATGCGAGGAGGTGGAGGAGGTGGTGGGGTTTGGGAGGACGAGGGGGGAGGGGGAAGGATGGATGGAGTAGGGGGAGGAAGTGTGAGGAGGTGGGGGGGGGGTTGAGATGAGGATCGGGGAGGGAGAGTAAGGGGAGGGTATGGAGAGATAGGATGGGAGATGGAGGGATAGGGAGGGGGTGGAGGGATAGGATGGGTTCAAGAGGAGTAAGGTGAGGGATCGAGGGATGGAGGGGTAAGGAAGAGGAAGAAGAGGTAGGGATAGGGATAGGGGAGAGGATGGGTAATAAGGAAGAGGAATTGGTGAGGATAGGATGGGGCGAGGAGGAGAAGGAGGGAAGGGGGTTATGAAGAGTAAATGCGTAGAGGAGGTGGGCGGGAATAAGAGGGAAGTGGAAAAGAGTAGCAGAAGGAATGAGGAAAGGAGGGAAAGGGGGGGGGGCTGTGGGGGATGGGTAGAGTGCAAGTGAAGACCAGGATGACGACCACCGTGGCACGAAGATGACCTCAGGAGAGCGGGGAGAGAGGAGGAGGAGAAGGAGGAGGAGGAGGAGGAGGAGGAGGAGGAGGAGGAGGAGGAGGAGGAAGGAGGAGGAGGAGGAGGAGGAGGAGGAGGAGAGGAGGAGGAGGAGGAAGAAGAGGAGGAGATGAAACAAGCGATAAAGACCGAAAACCAGAGGGAGAAGAATAAAATTTAAGATGAGAATGAAAACGACGAGCAAATGGCAGAAGAAAGAGGGGAGAAAGGGGTGGAGGAAGGAGGGGAAGGGTAGGAGGGCAATAGCTTGTCCCGCAGCGTGGCCTAGCTTATGCAAGCCTATCCTGGCTTAGCCTATCCAAGCCTCTCTTATCTTATCCTATCTATGAGATTCTTATCCTTTCTTAGTCTCTTATCCTGTCCAAGCCTATCTTATCCTATTCTAGTCTAACTTTTCCTATCCTAGCCTACCCAAGTCTATCCGATCGTGACCTAGCTTATCAAAGCCTATTCAATCGTACTTTATCCTATCGTAGCCTTGCCTATCCAAACCTATCCTATCCAAGCCTAGCTTATTCAAGCTTATCCAATCGTTGCTTAACCCATCCAAGCCTAGCCTATCCAAACCTAGCCTATCATAGCCTAGCCTATCATAGCCTAGCCTATCCAAGCCTAGCCATCGTAGCCTAGCCTATCCCAAGGTCTACATAAGTACTTATATAGACCTTGGCCTATCCAAGCTTATTCAATCGTAGCTTAACGTATCCAAACCTAGCCTGTCGTAGCCCAGCCTATCCAAGCCTCGCCGGTCGCAGCCTAGTCCGGCCACGGCGTCGACAGCGAGCGTAATTGGATGATGATAAGCTGAAAGGCAAGTCGAGCGAGATAAGCGTTGGAGGTGATATTGGAAAGGTATTAGGGCGGGCAGGTTATGTGGGCGGGGGGGAGGGAGGGAGGGGGGAGGATGGATGGGTGGGTGGGGGGGATGGGTGTGGGGGAGGATGGGGGGGGGGGTAGGGAGGATGGATGGGTGGGCGGGGTGGGAGGGAGGGAGGGAGGAGGGAAGGAGGATGGATGGATGGATGGATGGGCGGGGTGGGAGGGAGGGAGGGAAGGAAGGAGGATGGATGATGGGCGGGTGGGAGGGAGAAAGGAGAGTAGAGCAGGAAGGAGAGGAGAGAAGAGGCAAGATGAGAAAAGAAGAGATGAAAAAGAAGGGAAGGGGGTGTGGATGTCTGGCGGAAGAGAGGAAAGGAGGAGGAATGGTGAGACAAAAAAAGAGACAGGAATTGAAAGAGAAAAAGTATAGTTGGTAAGAGAAAGAGAAAAAAAGCTAGAGGAAGGCAGGGAGCGAGTGAGAACGAGCGAAGTGGTGAAAAGAGAGAGAGAGAGAGAGAGAGAGAGAGAGAGAGAGAGAGAGAGAGAGAGAGAGAGAGAGAGAAGAGAGAGAGAGAGAGAGAGAGAGAGAGAAGAGAGAGAAATAAGGAGATGAAGATAAAAAGAGAGAGAGAAAGATAGAAAGAAAGATAGAAAGAAAGAGAGAGAGATGAAGAAAAGAGAGAAAGAGAATAGAGAGAGAGAAGAGTGAGAAAGAAAGAAAGAAAGAAGAAAGAGAGAAAGAGATGAAGAGAAAGACAGAGAAGAGAGAGAGAAAGATAGAAAGAAGAGAGAGAAAGACAGAGAGAGAGAGAGATGGAGAGAAAGAGAGAAAGAGAAAGAGAATGAGAGAGAGAGAAAGAGAGAAAGAAAGAAAGAAAGAAGAAAGAGAGAAAGAGTGAGAGAGAGAGAAAGAGAGAGACGTCGGCGAGCGGGAGAAAGGAGAAGTACAGTGTGGGAATCTCCGCTTGCAATGTCGAGTGGTGTTGCAACGCCGTCGCCCAGAGGTATGTTGCAAATTTTTTGACCTCTTTTATTTATTGATTTATTCATTTTTTCTGTCTGCTCCTTTTGCTGCGAAATGTAGTACGTGTGCGCCCTTGAGAGGTTGGAATGTGTGTGCGTGAGTATGTGTGTGTGTGTGAGTGTGTGTTTGTGTGTGTTAGTGTTTGGTGTGTGTGTGGTTTGTGTGTGTGTGTGTTTTTGTGTGTGTGTGTTTGTGTGTGTGTGTGTGTGTGTGTGTGTGTGTGTGTGTGTGTGTGTGTGTGTGTGTGTGTGTGCGCGTGTGTGTGTGTTTGTGTGTGTGTGTGTGTGTGTGTGTGTGTGTGTGTGTGTGTGTGTGTGTGTGTGTGTGTGTGTGTGTGTGTGTGTGTGTGTGTGTGTGTGTGTGTGTCGTGGTGTGTGTGTGCGCGCGGCGCGCGTGTACCTAGTCCTACCTACGCGTATTCGCATGCTTCGCTGTATATCGACTTATGAAATTAAAAGGAATTACAAAGTTGTAATAGGAAAAGGGAGAGGGGAGAGGAAGGGGAGAGGGGGAGGGGGAGGGGAAGGGAGGAGGGGGGGGGAGGGGAGGGAGGGCACTGACGACAGCCTTTGTGGAATGAGAAAGGTCAATGTCATTCAATATGGCGTATCATTATCGCTTTATCTCGTGCACTTGACTTTAATGCGAGGACTTACGACGATGGGCGCTGTGTATGGGTTGCCCCTCCCCTCCCCTCCCCGCCCTGCCCTCCCTCCCTCTTCCTCCCCTATATGGGCGC
>NW_020869897.1:149060-156560 GCF_003789085.1 Penaeus vannamei
GAAGGGATGGGGATCAAGTGTAGGGGTGGAGGAGGGAAGGGAAGGGGTGAAGTGGTTTAAAGGAAAGGGGGATGGGAGGGAAGGGGAAAGAGGGAGGGAGGGAAGGGGGATGGAGGAAGGGGTGAGTTAAAGGAAAGGGGGATGGAGGGATGGGGAGGAGGGAAGGGAAGAGGTGAGGGAAAGGGTAGTGGGATGGGGATAGAAGGGACGTGAGAAAGGGAAGGGGAAATGGGAGGAAAGGGGGAAGGGAGATGGGAATGGAAGGGGTTAAGGGATGGGTGAAGGGGGAAGGGAAGGGATTAGAGGAGGGAAGGGGTGAAGGGGATTTGGGTCTGTCTTCATATGCTCTCTATTCTGCATCGTTGTTTTATTTTTTTTTTTATTCATTATTATTATTTTTTTTACATCTTTTATGGCAAAGGGTCGTTATCCAAAGAGGAATTTCTGCCTGATATTGCTACCCTTATTTATTCATTTATCCATTTCTTAAATTATGGAGGATCACTGTGAAGGAGGAAATTTGCGCGGTTTCACGTTTTTTTATTTATTTTTTTTTATTATTATTCTTTGATTATTATTAATATATTTTCTTAATCGAAGGAACACGAGGCAAAGCTAAGGCAGTGGGTGGGGGTAAGGGAGGGGTTTAGGAGAAGGGAGGGAGGGAAAGGGGGCTTTGAAGGATGGGAGAGGGGTCGGTTTCAGGAGGAGGGGGAAGGGAAAGGAAGGGAAGGGAGGGAGGGAAATGGAAAAGAAGGGAGGGGAGGAAAGGGAAAAGAAGGAGGGGAAGGGGGAGGGGAAAGGAAAAGGAAGGGAGGGGAGGGAAAGAGAAGGAGGGGGGGGAGGAAGGAAAAAGAAGGGAGGGGAGGGAAAGAAGGGGAGGGGGAGGGGTGGAGAGGGAACACTGCGGTCCTTTTTGGAGGTTTTGATTAATGTTAAGGGATTTGATCCTTCGATTGGCACGTGTGCGATCGCAGCGGAGAGGGTCGGATGGGGGAGGGGCGGCTGAAGGGGGGGGGGGAGGGGAGGGAGTGAAGGGAAGAAAGGGAGATGATAAAGGAAGGAAGGAGGAAAAAAGTAAAACCGAGAATTGGGGAGAGGGAAGGGAAGGGAAGAAAGGAAGAGGGAGGAGTGATACATATATATGCGCGCGTGTGTGTGTCTGTGTGTGTATGTATGTATGTGTATGTACGTATGTGTGTGTGTGAAAATGAGATAAAAAAGAAAGAGAGAGAGAGAGGGGAGGGAGTGGGTAAGGAAGATAGGGGAATACGTATTTTTCTCCCATCCGGTTGTGCATTAGTAGGGAGGGGCCAGACCGAATTATCTATCCTCTGGCAACCTGTTGGGTGGTCTTGGGAGAGGCGGGGGGGAGGGAAAGGAGAGAATAAGGAGGAGGAGAAGAAAGAGACGGATAAGGAAGAGACGGAGAAGAAGAAAGAGGAGGAGGAGTAAGAGAGGGGAAGAGGAAATGAAGAGGAGGAGGAAGAAATAAAAAGAATAGAGGAATGGTGAGCGAGGGTGAGAAGGAATAGGGAGAGGAAGGGAGTGAGAGCGGATAAGGAGTAGGCAAAGGTGGATTGAGACAGAGAGAGGAGGAGAAGGGGGAGGGTTGAGGAAGAGGTGTAGGAGGAGGTGGAGGAAAAGGAGAGAATGAGAGAGAAAGGATAGATGGAAGAAGAGGGGAAGAGGGACTAAGAGACAGACAGGACGAGCAAAAGGAAGAAGAAGAAGAGGAGGAGGAGAGGAGAGAAAGAGAGAGAGAAAGAGAGAAGAGAAGAGAGAGAGAGAGAAAGAGAGAGAGAAAGAGAAAGAGAGAAGAGAGAGAGAGAAGAGAGAGAGAGAGGAGAGAGAGAGAGAGAGAGAGAGAGAGAAAGAGAGAGAGAGAGAGAGAGAGAGAGAGAGAGAGAGAGAGAGAGAGAGAGAGAGAGAGAGAAAAGAAAGAAAGAGAGAGAAGTCAGGAGAAAGGAGGGCAGAGAGGGACAGGAGAGAGGGGAGCGGGAGAGAAAGAGGAGGGAGACAGGAGAGAGAGGATGAAAAAGAGAAGGGGTGAAAAAGGAGAGAGGGGGGAGAAAGGAGAGAGAGGGGGGGAGGAGAGAGGGGGGAGAGAGAGGAGAGAGGGGAGAGAGAGAGAGAGAGAGGGGAGGAAGGAGAGGAGGGGAGACAGGAGAGAGAGAGAGAGAGAGAGAGCGGAGGGGAGACAGGGAGAGAGAGAAAGAGAGAGGAGACAGGAGGGAGGCGCAGGAGAGAGAGAGAGGGGGGGACAGGAGAGAGAGAGAGGAGAGAGAGAGAGCGAAGGGGGAGACAGGAGAGAAAGAGAAAGAGGGGAGACAGGAGAAAAAGAGAAAGAGGGGAGACAGGAGAGAAAGAGAAAGAGGGGAGATAGGAGAGAGGGAGAGAAAGAGGGGAGACAGGAGAGAGAGAGAAAGAGGGAAGATAGGAGAGAGAGGAGAGGGGGAGAGACAGGAGAGAGAGATGGGGTGGGGAGACTGGAGAGAGGTGAGAGGTGAGAGAGAGAGAGAGAGAAAGACAGGAGAGAGAGAGGGGGGAGAGGGAAAGACAGGAGAGAGAGAGGGGGGAGAGGGAAAGAGGAGGAGGGAGAGAGAGGAGGAGGAGGAGGAGGAGGAGGAGGAGGAGGAGGAGGAGGAGGAGGAGGAGGAGGAGAGGAGGAGAGGAGGAGGGGGGGAGGAGGAGGAGGAGGAGGAGGAGGAGGAGGAGGGGGGGGGGCAGGCGGGGCGGGGGGAGGGGGGCTCCGCGTTTGTCAATATCCACGTGCAGGCCGTACGTAGTCAGTCGGTCGGCCGCCATCCGGGTGGACGCGCGCCGCTTAGCTCCGGGAGACTCGCGGTTGTGTTCGGTGCGCTGCTGTTGGCGGACCGGAATTCCTCTCTCCGTTCGGTTACGTCTGGCTTCTGGCGGGAAAGAGAGAGAGAAATTCTCGTGGACTCTCAGTTTTTTGTATGTGCGGGTTTGCTTCCCTACTTTCTTTTTTCTTTTTTTTTTACTTCTTTCTCTTTAAAAAAAATAACCCCGAGTTCGTTTTCCTTCGCGTGGTGGGTAATTTAGCCCAGGGAGTGTTATCGTGATGTGATTTTTTTTCTTCTTCCCCTCTCTCTGTGCTGCAGGTGCTTCTGACGCCAATCGCGGTGCACAGTCGATGCTATTTTCTTCACTACATGTGGGTGGTTTGTCCGCCGATGCAAGCGAGAGGCTCAAGGGGGGGGGGGGGAGCGAAACAAAGTCGGGGGAAAAACGTGTTAATCTCTCTCGTGAAATCCAGAGTTCCCGGATCTGTGAAGTGTGGATCGACCTTCATCTTCATCGTGATAATTATGAGGATTATGTTAATGATAGTGATCGTGATGGTAATGGTAGTGATGGTAATGGTAATCATGATGATTATGATGAGAAGGATAACGATGATGAGAATGATAACGATGATAATAGTGATGATGATGATATTGAGAATGGTAATAGTAATGATAACAATGGAAATGATTTTGATGAATTTTATTATCATGATGATATTGATGATTATAGTTTATGATATTACTAAGGATATTAATGATGTTGATAATGATGATGATTGTAATGATAACGATAGTAATAATGTTTTTTATTATTATTATCATTTTTATTATTACTTTTATGATCATTATCATTATTATCATCTTTATCTGTCATTATTATAGTTACTGCCATTAGTATTGTTGTTAATATTATCATTATTATTGTTGATATTATTAATATTATTATGATATTAATGATGATAATTATTTATGTTATATGAATACTACTAATAGAAGTGATGGTAATGATAATGATTATAATAATGATTGTGAAAAAGTACTAGTAATAATAATGATATTAGTTATTGTTATTATTTTTTGTGCTATTATTATTATTGTCATTATTATTGTTAGTAATAGTAGCAGTACTGTCACCGTACAGTACTGCTACACCGTTAGCTATATCATTTTCATAATCAACATTATTGTTGATATTGTTTTTGTTATTATTATTATTATTATTTTATTATTTTTTTATTATTGTTATTATGATGATTATTAGTATTGTTATTATTATTATTACTATTATTGTTTTTATTATTGCTGTTATTTTTAGTAGTATTATTACTTCCAGTATTGTTTTCGTCATCGTCATTATCATTTTTATAGCTATTATAACCATTACAATATCATCACCGTCATTATCATTATAATTATTATCATTACTATTCTTGTGCATTTGCGCGAGCGTTCGTATGCACAGTCTACGAGTGCGTGTGAGCTTGTGTGCGTGTGTGTGTGTGTGTGTGTGTGAGTGCTTGTGTGCGTGAGTGATTGTGTGCTTGTGTGCGTGAGTGTGTGATTAAGGCGGTGAGTGTTCGATTGGGCGAATGTACTCGATATCTGTTTTGTTCATTATTTAACGTCGCTTGGCTGCGGCTTCGGCTATCGCTCCTCCGAACGCGTGGAGGGAACGGTCGCGGGAGAAAGGAAGGGAAAAGGAAGGGAAGGGGGAGGGAAAAAAGAGGGAAAAGGGAAGTATGGGATTACGCCAGGTAAGAAGGGAGGTGAAGAATGGAAGGAAGGAGGGAATAAAGGGAAGAGAGAAGATTGGAGAAAGAAAAGGAAAAAGGAAAAAATTATTGAAAGAGGAAAAATTAAAAGAAAAAAAAAAGAAATGAAAGAAGAGAAAGCAGAAAAAAGAAAGAAAGGAAAGATAAACATACAAAAAAATAATAGAGAAAGGAAGAGAATAAATAAAGAAAGAACTTACGGAGGAGGGCGAGTGAACAACCTTCCGATACTTGCGTGTGGTGGAGGGCCTCCGCCCCCCCCCCCCGCTTCGCTCGCTGCTCAGACGATGGGCGGGGGCGGGGGGCGGGGAGGGGGGAGGGAGGGGAGGTTGGAGGAGGAGGGGAGGGAGGGAGGAGGGGGTTGGAGGAGGAGGGGGAGGGAGAGGGGGGGTTGGAGGAGGAGGAGGAATGGAGGGGGGGAGGAATGGGAGAAATGGGAAAGGGGTGGGGCTTGGAGGAGGAGGAGGCGGAGAAGATGGTGGGACAGGGGATAAGGGTAGGTGGGAGAAACGGGGGGGGGGTGAAGGAGAAGAAGAAGAAGAAGAAAAGAGGAGTAGAAGAAGAAGAAGAAGAAGAAAAGAGGAGTAGAAGAAGAAAGAAGGAGGTACAAGAGGAGAAGGTATGAGAGAAGAAGAAGGAGAAAGAGAAAAAGAGGCAGGGTCCGAGGCAAGTTATGAATTGCGATGAAGGACCACAAAAAAAGAAAAAAAAAACATAAGGAGGCGACCCGGCCTGATTGCAAGTTGAGAAAGGGAAATGTTCGTATGGGAGTTGACCGGCTGGCCTCCCCGGCTCCCGTTTGGTCAATAGCGCATTAAAAAAGAGGAGAAAAAAGGGGAAGGAAAAAAAAGGGGGTTTTCGAATTGTGTGTTGGGGGAGACGAGGGGGGAAGGGGAGGGAGAGGAGGGGGGAGAGGGAGGGAGGGAGGGGGGAGGTGGGAGGGGAGGGGTAAGCTGCGGAGTGGCAGAAAGATTAGGAGAAAAGATGAGGGAGGGGAGGAGAAATAGATAGACAGCCAGGCAGACAGATGGGGACAGACGGACAGACAGGGGAAAGGAATAAGAAAAGTAGGGTTAGGGGGCAGAGAGGGCGAGAGTAAAAAGAGACAGAGAAATACAAAGAGAACGAAAAGGAAAAGGAGAAAGATAGAAAGAGAATGAAAAGGAAGAAGAGAAAGATAGGAAGAGAAAGTAAAGGAAAATGGGGAAAGAGAGAAAAAGAGAGAAAAGGCAAAAGAGAGAGAGAAAAAGAAATAAAAGTCAAAAGAAAGAGAGAAAGAGAAAGAAAAGGCAAAAGAAAGAGAGAGAAAGAGAAAGAAAAGTCAAAAGAAGGAGAGAAAAGAGAAATAAAAGTCAAAAGAAAGAGAGAAGAAAAGAGAAAGAAAAGGCAAAAGAGGAGAGAAAGAGAAAGAAAAGGCAAAAGGAGGCGGGGGGGGCGGGGGCTAGACGTAAAAAGGCCAAGAGCGAAGTTTCTAGATCGACGAGTGGCGAAGCAGAATGGCCGTATTAATTACTGTAGGGAGAGAATTTCATTACGGAGGGAAGAGCGATGGAGGCAGCCTGGGGACGCCCCTCCCCCCCCCCCTTTTTTCTTTTTTCTTTTTTGCTTTTGCTTTTTTGCTTTTCTTTTACTTTTCTTCCTCTTCCGTCTTTTTTGTCGCCGTCTTTTAGATCTTCCTTTATGTCTTAGTCTTCTTCTTCTTCCTCCTCCTCCTCCTCGTCTTCTTCTTTTTCCTCTTCCTCCTTTCTTTTTTTCCTCCTCCGCCGATTTCCTCTTCTTTTCCACCTCCTCCTCCTCCATTTCCCCCCGTCCCCTTCATTCTCCTCCTCCGTTTCCCCCTTTCCCCTTCCTCCTCTTCCCCTTCCCCATCCTCCCTCACCCTCTCCCCTCCCCCCTCCCCCCCTCACCCCTTCCTTCCCATCCTTCCCCTCACCCCATCCTCCCCCTCCCTCTCACCCCTTACTCCCCATCCTCCTTTCTCCCCTTCCCAATCACCCTTCCTCCCATCCTCCCTCACCCTCTCCCCATCCCCCATCCCCCATCCTTCCCCTCCCCCTCACCCCCTTCCTCCCCATCCTCCCTCTCCCCCTCCCATCCTCCCTCTCCCCTCCCCCTCACCCCTTCTCCCCCTCCCCCTTCCCCCTCACCCCTTCCTTCCCATCCTTCCCCTCACCCCATCCTCCTCCTCCCCCTCACCCCTTCTTCCCCATCCTCCCTCCCCTTCACCCCTTCCTCCCTCTCCCCCTCCCTTCCTCCCCTCCCCTTCCCCGACGCTCATTACACTTAATCTGCGTCTAAGCGGGCTCGAATGTCAGGAGGGGGGGAGGGGCGGGGGGAGGGGGTGTCTGATTGCGGTGATGTCACGCGTCGATTAAAGAAGGAGGGCGAGTGATTGATGGATTGATTGATGATGGATTGGTTGTTTAGTTGGTTGGTTGGTTTGCGTTAGGGAGGGGGGGGGGGGAGGAGAGGGGAGGAAAGGGTTGAGAAGAAGAGGAGGAAGAGGAACGGGGATGATATGTGTGCGTGTGTGTGTGTGTGTGTGTGTGATGTGTGTGTGTGTGTATGTCTGTGTCTGTGTGTGTGTCTGTGTCTGTGTCTGTATGTGAGCGTGTGTGTGTTGTGTGTTGCGAGTGTAGTGTGTTTTGCGTGTGTTTGTTAGAGAGGGTGTAAGTGTAGAAATAAGTGTGTGTGATTAAAGCCGTTCATATTATATTATAGAAAGTATCCCTATATAACAGCATATAAAAAGATAAAGAAATGATTAATAAGACAGAATGAAATAAAAATCTTCTGCCATAGTACGCAAGCGAATAAAAAGACATGCAAATATTTTAATAAGACACGCAGACCACGCCATTATCCAACGACATTCATATTAATTACCGCCTCTTCGTCGTTGGCCTCTCATTACGCAG
>NW_020869897.1:161560-182039 GCF_003789085.1 Penaeus vannamei
CTCCTCCTATCCCTTCCCGCACCCCCCCCCCCACTCCAGGTCCTTCCCCCAGTCCCCC
Source organism: Penaeus vannamei (assembly GCF_003789085.1). Taxonomy (NCBI): domain Eukaryota; kingdom Metazoa; phylum Arthropoda; class Malacostraca; order Decapoda; family Penaeidae; genus Penaeus; species Penaeus vannamei. The sequence goes on from NW_020869897.1 coordinate 161,619, forward strand.
ACCCTCTGGTTCCTTCCCTCAACCCCCCCTACTCTCCGGTCCTATCCCCACCCCTTCCCTGAGAGCCCTCCCCCCCCCCCCCTCCCCCTCGCTTTTCCCCCCGGCAATAACGGAGGCGAAGGAAGGGGGGGAGGAGAGGAAGCCGATAGTCGGAGGAGGTAGAAAGGAAGAGGAGAGGAAATAAGAGAAGAGCAAAGAGTCGGAGGGAGGAGTAGGGAAAGAGGGGAGAAAAGGGGAGGTGGGGAAGAGGGGAGAAAGGGGGAGGTGGGAAGGAAGGAGAGGAAAGGGGGAAGGAGGAAGAGATGAGAGAGGGAGTGAGAGAAGGGAGAATAAAGAAAAAGAGAATCCAAGGTAGGAAGGGGAATGAGAGGAGGAAAGGATAAAGCGAGGGAAAGGACGAAAAGAGGGTCGGGATGGAAGAGGTAAGAAGGGAGGAGGGAAGAGAAGAGGAGGAATAGACAGAGGGAAAGATAAAGAGAGGAAATAGATAAAAACAGGACGAGAGATTTAAAGTAGGAAGAGAAGAGGAGGAATAGACAGAGGAAAGGATAAAGAGAGGAAACGGATGGAAGTAGAGTAGAGGGAGGAGGGAGGGAAGAGAAGAGGAGGAATTAGACAGATGAAGGATAGAAGTGAGGAAAAGGATGAAAGAGGCGGGGATAGAAAAGAGGGAAGAGGAGAGGAGGAATAGACAGAAGGAAGGATAAAGCGAGGGGAAGGGAAGAGGGCGGGGGCGAAAGAGGGAAGAGGGGAGGAGGAATAGACAGAGGGAGGGATAATGCGAGGGGAAGGGAAGAGGGCGGGGGCGAAGGGGGAAGAGCTCGGGTCAGACAACAAAGGTGAAAATGTTATCGTATCGAACCTTAAAACGCCTTTTGTTTTCCTCCTTGTTTTTTGTTCACTCTTTTCTCTCTCTCTCTCTTCTCTCTCTCTCTCTCTCTCTCTCTCTCTCTCTCTCTCTCTCTCTCTCTCTCTCTCTCTCTCTCATCTCTCTCTCTCTCTCTCTCTCATTTGCCGTGTTTTTTTTTCTTTTTTTCTTTTTCTTTTTTACAGGGAAGGTCTTGTTTTTTTCCCTCTCGAATGATAATTACCGTTTGTCGATTTTCCCTGGCTTGGATATAAATTATGTATGTGTGGCGTGTCCCTCTCTCTCTGGTACGTGCGTTAATGTCACAGCTTTTGACCGAGACAAAAAAAAAAAAAAAAAAAAAAAAAACATCTATTCATTTGTTCGTTTGTCCGTTTGTATGCACGTATCTGTGTGTTTCAATTCAAGGTTCGAGTCATCATTCGGACGAGGCCAAGAGACGGAGACTGACTGGACTGATCGCGCTAATGGGCTAGATGCACACGCTACACGTCTTCCTCCCTCCCTCTCTTCCCCCTTTCTCTCCCTCTTCTTCTCTCTCTTTTCCCTTATCCCTTCCTCCTTTCCTTCCTTTCTCTCCTCTTCCTTTCTCTCTCTCTCTCCCTTATACCTCCTCCTTCCTCCTTTCTCCCTCCTCCCTTCCTTCTTTTCCCCCTTCCCCCTCTAACTCTCCACCTTAACTCTCCTCCTTCCTCCCTCTCTCTCTTCCCCTTACCTTTTCTCCCTTCCTCCCTCTACCCTCTTCCTTCCTCCTTTCTTCTCCCTCCCTCCCTCCCTCCACATGCACTCAGACCAGATTGCGCCGCGTGAGTGAGTGAGTGAATGAGAGACAGGGAGAGGGAGAGGGAGGGAGTCTAAGAGAGAGAATGGGGGTGGGGGGGTAGGAGAGGAAGAGGGACAGGGAGAGGGAGAGTAAGGGAGTCGTTAGCAGGATTGCGTCGCCGTGTCTCTGCTTCTTCTTATATCTACGTCGGGGCTTCTTTGTCGCCGTTTGTTTACGTGCCGAGCAGGTGAAGCATTGGTGTCTGAGCGTGGGCATGTCTGTTGTGTGTGCGCGATTGCATGTGGGTTGGGTGATGTAGATTTATTGTTTTCTTTAGGTTACTAGGTATGTAGATTTATTATTATTATTATTATTATTTAGGTAAGGTGATGTAGATTTATTTATTCCTCCCTTCATCTAATTTCTAAAGAGGGGGAAAAGAGGGATACCCAGTTAGGGAGCGTGTCAACCCCCCCCCCCCATCACAAAGAGGGGAAAAGAGAGAGTCGGCAGAGCGTGCCATCTGTCGCAGCGTGTCTTGCGCGTGAAGGTCGTGTTTGCATTAAAGCGGAGGATGAGGTGAGCGTGCTGGCTGTGCAGAAAGGAGGAAGGGGGAGGAGAGGGAGGAGAGGGAGAGCGGAGAGAGGAGAGGGAGAGGGAGAGTGGGAGAGAGGAGAGGGGGAGGGAGGGAGAGAGGAGGGGAGAGGAGACGAGAGAGAGAGAGAAGAGAGGGAAGGTGAGAGAGAGAGAGAGAGAGAGAAGGTGAGAGAGAGAGAGAGAGAGGGGAAGGTGAGAGAGAGAGAGAGTGAGGAGAGTGAGAGAGAGAGAGAGAGAGGGAAGGTGAGAGAGAGAGAGAGAGGTGAGAGAAGAGAGAGAGAGAGGTGAAGAGAGAGAGAGAGAGATGTTGAGAGAGAGAGAGAGAGAGAGAGAGAGAGAGAGGGAAGGTGAGAGAGAGAGAGAGTGAGAGAGAGTGAGAGCAGTGAGAGAGAGAGAGAGAGATTAATTAAGACGGGGTAATTAGGAAGGAGAAAAGAAAATGAGTGAGTGCGTGAGGGAGGGAGGTGGAAGAGGCAATGATAGCGGAGATGAGAATAATGATGAGGGAGAGATAACGAGGATGGGATGCAAGAATGATGATGAGGGTGAGAGTGTACGAAGGAGGATGAGGATGTGAGGGTGATGAATGAGGAAGGGATGCGAATGGCGATGAGGAGGAGAGTGTAAGGAGGAGGAGGAGGAGAAAGAGGAGGGGGAGGAGAAGGAAGACGAGGATATAATAAGAATGATGGCGATGAGAGTTTTGTCGAAAGGACCACGAAGGGGGGTGGGAGTGGGGGATGGTGACAGCCGTTTGGGGGGATTCTGCGGGGGTGAAGAGGGGGTAGAGGGGAGGGGGGAGGGGAGGGGAAGGGGTTAAGGAATGAAAGTGGAAGTGGAAGACGGACATGTGGACGTTGTGGAGGCGAGAGAGGGAAGGTGGATGAGAGAGAGGAAAGGTGGAGTAGAGAGGGAAGGTGGAGGAGAAGGAGGAGAGGGGGCAGTTGGAGGAGAGAGAGAAGTTGGAGGAGAGAGGGAAGGTGGAGAAGAAAGGAAAGGTGGAGGTGGAGAAGAAAGGAAAGGTGGAGGGGGAGGGGAAGGTGGAGGTGGAGACGCCCCCCGTTGTTGTGACAGTGTAGGAGCTGTCATTGTAAGATCTCTGCCATTATGAAATCCCGAAGACTGCTATTTCGAAAAACTGAAGTGTGACATTTCTAAATACAGGAAGTCTGCTGTTTCGAAATACTGAAATCTGACATTTGGAGATTCCGAGGTCCGCCATTTCAAAATGCAGGAAGTCTGGTATTTTGAAATATTGAAGAGGATAATTCCGGAATGTACTTTGTTAAAAGTACATTCTTCTTGCCTTCTCCTCCAACCTCTTCTCCCCTTCTCCTCCTCCTTCTCCGCTCCCCTTCTTACCTTCTCTGTTCTACTCTCCTCCTCCGCGGCCCCACCCTCCTCCTCTCCTCCTCCTCTCCTTCTCTCCCATTCTTTCACTCTTGCTCCGCTCCCCTCTTCCTCCTTTCCTCCCCCGCCTCCCCTTCACCCCTTCACCTTTTCTGCTCATTATCTATTCCCTTCCTCCTCCTCCACCTCCCACTTCCCCCCACATCTTTCGTAAACGCTTTAACAAACAAATTCCTCTCTCCAGCCTCTTCCAGCATTCCCCTCCCCCTCCCCCTCCCCCCACCCGAGAAACAGAAAAAAATGGTCAAAAATTTCCTCGATTTATAATCCCTGAAGCAGACACTTCGACGACTGTGATAAGCCATGCACGCACAGGCGAACGAGGGGAAAGAGGGGAGAGGGAGGGGAGAAAGGGGGAGAAGGAGGAGGGGAGAAGGGGGGAAGGAGGGAGGGGAGGAGGAGGGAGGGAGGGCAGTAGTAGGGGTGTATGGGGGGGGGTTGGAGTTGGTGGAGGAGGGGGTGGGTAGGGGAAATGGGGATGGGGGATAGGGGGAAGAGGGGAGGACGGAGGGAGGGGGTAGTAGTAGGGAAGTATGGGGATTTAGAGTAGTTGGAGGAGGGTGTAGAGGGGAGAGAAGAGAGGGAGGCAGGGGAAAAGGGAGGGAAAGAGAGAGAAAAGGGAGGAGGGCGAAGGAGAATGGAGGAAGGAAAGAGAGGAGGAGAGCGAGAGGGAGGAAGGAAGGAAGGGTAGAAGGGAAGAAGAGAGCAGAAGAGGGGATTGATAACAGAATGAGTGGGGAGGAGAGGAGAGGGAGAGGGGAAGAGAGGAGAGGAAGAGGAAAAGAGAGGAGAGGAAGAGGAGAGAGAAGAGAGGAGAGGGGAAAGGGGGAAGAAGAGAGGGGAAGAGAAGAGAGGGAGAGGGAAGAGAGGGAAGAGGATGAGAAAATAACCGAAGAGGAGGAGAAGAATTGTGGTTTTCCTGTGTTGTCTCTTTTCTTTTTTCTTTTTTTTGTGTACGTGTGTCCTTCCATCATCATTTGTTATCGCATTAATGACGAGATGTAATGACTTTCGGAGAGGAGGGTGATGGATCTCCTCGCCCGCCGCGCCGTCATCTTGGCTCTGGGCTGGGGTGCCGGGAGGGGGGGTGGGGTGGGGGGAGGGGAGGAGGGGGCTGATGATGGTGGTGATGGTGACGGCGGCTGATGGTGTTTGGTGTTGCCGTAATCATTCTCTTCTTTTTATCTCCGTTATTGTCGTTACTGTTGTCTGTGTGTTACTTGCGTTATTATCTTTGTTTTGGGGTATTATTCCTTTTTTGTGATTCCCTTTTGTCATTCTTGTTATCATCATTGCCAGTGGTGTCAGTTTTATGATTGTAGTGTAATTGCTATGATCACTTTGACGATAAGGATGATTTTTTTTTTTTTTTTTTTTTTTGGGGGGTGTAATGAGAATGACGTTCGTGGTTACAATAATGATAATAAAAAAGATAACCATGATAATAATGATAATAAATACCATCAGTATTGATGTTATTGATATTAGTATAATTGTTACTTATTGTTATCATCATCATCATCCTCACCACCATCTTCATCACCATCACCACCACCATCATCATCATCATATTATCATAGCAGTCATCATCATCATCATCATCTTCATCATCATCATCATCATCAGATTCATCATCATCATCATCATCATCATCTTCATCTTCATCTTCATCACCACCATCATCATCATCACCACCACCATCATCATCATCATCATTATGTCATTACTATTACTGCTCCTGAATTACGCCTGGGACCCATATTTCGAGACAAAGAGGTGCCCTTTCACACACGCTGTACACGAGCCGAAGCAGCCATCCCTCCCTCTCTCTCGCTTTCCCTCCCTCCCTCCCTCCCTCCCTCCTTCCTTCCTCCTCTCCTCTCTACCTCACGCTTCCATCCCTCCATCTCTGTTTTCTCTCCTTCCCTTCTTCCCTCCCACCTTCTCTTCTTTCTCTCATTCCGTCCTTCCCTTTCCCCTCCCTCCTTCTTCCTTCCTTTCCTCCCTTTACCTCACGCGTTCCATCCCTCCCTCCTCTATTTTCTCTCCTCCCCTTCTTCCCTTCCAACATCTCTCCTTCTCTCTCTCATTCCTTCCTTCCTTTCTTCCCCCTTTCCCTCTCTCCCTCGTCAGGCCGTGTCTCACCTTTAAGTCTCTTCCTCCGAACACAAGGTGCTGTAGCGACCCCTCCCCATCCCCCACTTCCCCTCTTCCCGTCGCCTATTCTCTCTTTCTTTCTTTTCTTTCTCTCTCTCTTCTCTCTCTCTCTCTCTCTCTCTCTCTCTCTCTCTCTTCTCTCTCTCTCTCTCTCTCTTCTCTCTCTCTCTCTCTCTCTCTCTCTCTTTCTCTCGCTCGCTTACTTGCTTCCTCTAAGTGACCTGTCGAAAGGTCGATTAAATATTTTCCAGCAGAGGATTAATTATTATCATTCATACTTTTTTTACACTCCTCTTCTTCCTCTCCCTCTTCCTCTTTCACCTCTCTACCTCCTTCTTCTTCTCCTCCTCCCTTCTCCACCCCTTCCTTCCTCCTCCTCCTCCTCCTCCCCCCCCTCCTCCTCCATCCTCCCCCCCCCCATCCACTATTGTACTCCTTTCGTGGGTTTCTCACTCAGTGTTTCCCGAGCGATGTTAAAGTTGCCACTTACCTGGAGATAAGGAGGAAGAAGAAGTGGAAGAGAAGAAAGGATGTTCCTTCTCCTCATCCTTCTATTATTTCTTTTCTTCCTCCTCCACGTCCTCTTTATTACCTCCTCCTTCTGTTATTTCTTTTCTTCTTCCTCCACGTCCTCTTCTTTACCTCCTCCCTCTGTTATTTCTTTACTTCCTCCTCTACGTCCTCTTTTTTCCTCCTACCCTTCTCTCTAATTTTTCCTCCTCTAATCTCCCCTTCCCCCTTTCTCCCGTCCCCCATCTCTCCTTCCTTCCTTCTCCCTCCCCATCTCCTTCCCCCTTTCTCCCGTCCCCCTCTCCCTCCCCCCCCCCCCTCTCCCAACGCGCCCTTAGGCCAGGCTCAGCAAACCCTAGGACAGCGCCGCCTCCATTCGGCTAATTGCCTCGATCGCCCAGTGACAACCTTGGGGAGGGACGGGGGAGGAAGGAGGGGGGAGGTGTTTGGGGGGAAGGGGAGAGGGAGAGGGATGGAAATAGGGAGGAATAGGAACGGGGGTGTTGGGGGGGGGAGGGAGAGGGTTGGAAATAGAGAGGAATAGGAATAGTCTTGGGGGAGGGAAAGGGTCGGAAAAAGGGAGGAATAGGAACGGGATGTGTTGGGGGGGGGAGGGAGGGTTGGAAATAGGGAGGAATAGGAACGGGAGTGTTGGGGAGAGGGAGAGGGATGGAAAGGGAGGAATAGGAACGGGGAGAGAGGGAGAGGGATGGAAATAGGGAGGAATAGGAATAGTGTTGGGGGGAGGGAGGGATGGAAATAGGGAGGAATAGGAACGGGTGTGTTGGGGGGGGGGGAAGGAGAGGGTGAAATAGGGAGGAATAGGAACGGGAGTGTTGGGGAGAGAGGGGAGGGATGGAAAATAGGGAGGAATAGGAAGGGGGTGGGGAGAGAGGAGGGAGGAAATTAGGAGGAATAGGGATAGTGTATGGGGGAGGATGGAGGGCTTGGGGGGAGGGGAGAGGGCTGGAAATAGGGCGGGAGTGTTGGGAGAGAGGGAGAGAAAAAAATGAAATGTAAGAGAGAAAAAAAAAATGAAATGTAGTCCGAGAGAGAGAGAAACGCGAAGGATGAGAGAGAGAAAAATGGTGAAATGTAGAGAGAGAGAGAGAGGGAAAGGCGATGTCACAAACTAGGCCAGCAGCGAGATCGACAGACGGACACCTGAGGAAAAGGAAAGTCTGCAGAGGTTATTTTTAGTTTGCTAAGCGAGAAGTCAAAGGGTTGTTTTTCTCTTCTTTCTCTTGGCGAAGAGGGGAAGGAGTGGAGGGGACACGAGGGGAAATGTGATCTCTTCTTCCCCTTTCTCAGTCTCCTTCCATTCCTCTTTGTCGGTATGAGAGTTGTTGTTGTTGCTGTTATCGAGATCGCCATCGTCAGTTGATAAAAAAGGAAGAGAGAAAAGGGGAAATTAATACGTATGGAATGAAGGAAAAACAAAAGCTACTTGTATATTCCCCATTCCCCCTGCCCTGCTCCTAGGTTCCGCCGCCCTCCCCTGCCCATCAGCCCCAGCCCCTGTCCTGTCCCTCTATCCCGCCCCCGTGTCCTGCCCCTCTGCCCCGCCCCTCTGCCCCGCTCTATCCCGCCCTCTCTGCCCCGCCCCTCTCCGGCCCCCTCCGTCAACTGTCCCGCCCCACTGCCCCGCCCCCTCTGTCCGGCCCCCTCCGTCCCGCCCCCGTGCCCCGCCCCTCTCCCGCCCCTCTCCGGCCCTCCTTGCCTCCGCGCCGCTACTCTGGAGGCTGTTCGGGAAAAGGACAAACATGAGTGAACTAATTGACGTTTATTACCCTACGCTTGTCAGGATTAGTCTGCGATGGTTAGGGAAGATGTAATGAAATATCCGCCTCGTTTTATTTCTCTCGTTTTCTTTGTTTCTTCGCTTTTGTCATTTTTTCTTCTATTCCTTTCTTTTTTAATGTTTGGATTTTTGGGTTTTCTTGTTTTTTGCTTTTTTTTTTTTTTCCTTTTTATATTTTATTTTTATTTTCATTTTCATCCTTATTTTCAATTTATATTTTTTATCATTTCTGATAAAACCGAATGAGCGCACGTTTACTTGTGTTGTGTGTGTGTGTGAGAGAGAGAGAGAGAGAGAGAGAGAGAGAGAGAGAGAGAGAGAGGAGAGAGAAGAGAGAGAAGAGAGAGAGAGAGAGAGAGTGATTCTGCGACTGTGAGTGTGTGTGCGTTCGTGCGCGTGTGGAGCAGCGTATCGCTTCCCTTTTCCTTTCCTTTCCTGAAGGGGCCGAGGAGGGCTGTGGCTGGTCGGTTCCTGCGGCTCTCCTCTGCCTATTCCGGCCAAGAAGCAGTAGCGCGGAAATGGGTCGATACGGCACTCTCGCTCACTTACCACTCATTCTTACGGTCACTCGCTCACGCACTCGCCCAGTCACTCACGCGCGCATTTTCGCATTCATTCAGTCACTCGCTTTCACGCCCGCCGGCTTATGCGAGTGGAGGTCGAATTCACATGAGGGTCTTGTGTTAAACTCTACGGGGCGCGACTCCTCGTTTGAGTTACTTGGGGGTTTGGGGGCGACATATGATGCGGTGCTGGTGGGGGTGAAAACATGCTCAGGGTGTTTAGCGTTTTGTGTTCGCCTATGCGGTGTTGTTACTGTAGCTGTGGTGAACCGTGGGGGGGGGGGGTGTTGTTCTTGGTACATTTCTTTTGATGACTATGATTTCTGAGTGTTGGTTCTGTAAACTGGTAATCTTTCATTGCGAAATTTCTATTCTGTAAAGCTATTGTAAGTTGTTGTTGTAGCCCTTACGTTAGATCTTGTCTCGTTTAACTGTCCTGTTATATTTTTTCCTGCGTACCGCCCCCCCCCCCCTCATCATGTTATTTTAGTTGATGAGGATGGGGCTCTTCTTGAAAGATGTTTTTTGGCATTTTTAGCCGTGTCCCCTTTCTTCAACCTTCACCCTTCTTAAGCCCCAAGCTCACCTCCCTAATCTCCTCCCCACCTCATCTCTCTTCCGCCCCCCCCTTCGCCCCCCTCCCCACCCCCGTCTCTCCTCCCTCCCTCACCCCCCCTCCCTCCCTCCCCCGTGTCCCCTTTCATGTGTGCTTGTCATGGCAGCGGAACCCTTTTCATCTTGGCCTCGTGTGTTTCCGCTCGCCCCTTTAGTGAACCCTCGTTAGAAACCCCTCTCGCCCCTACCCCCTACCCCCTCTCACACCTCACCCAACTCATCCCACCCTCTCCCCGTCACGCTTATCGCACCCCAGCCTCACTCTTCTCCGAATCCCTCTCTGCCCCATCACGCCTCCCATGCCCCGCCCTCGTGCACTTCTCCGAACCCTCTCTACTCCCTTCACATTTCTTCCCACTCTTTTCCCCCCTGAAGCCTACCTCAGAGTCCACCCCCTCACACATACTCCCCCCCCCCTTCCCTACAACCCTAATACTCCCCTTACGCTACATTCTCCTTACCCTACACTCACCCTTCCCTACACCCCTGCCTTAAACTCCCTCTATTCTGTACTCTTTCCAACCTACACCCTTCGCTCCCCTCCCTATCTTCCCCTAACCCCTCCCCCTCCCTTCTCTCCCCTACCCTTCTCTACCCTCTCCCCTTCCCTTCTCTCCCCTACCCTTCTCTCCCCCCTTCCCCTTTCTCTCCCCTACCCTTCCCCCTACCCCCCCCTACCCCCCAACTTCCCTAACTACCTCTACATCTTATATTCCCCCCTACTCCACACCCCCCCCCTCACGCAGAGGGCGTCCCCGAGGTTGATGGCGTTGTGATTGATATTGATAATAATACTAATCAATGATACTGATTAATGATACTAATCTTATAACAAAGGCTTAGTAATTATGTTGCCTATTCGGGCGGGGAGTTACGTAGGGGACTAGTGGGGGGCTCTCCGTTGGGGTTGTGCATATGAGGGGGGTGGGGTTATGTGGAGGGTAAGACATGTACGTATGCTGTGTGCGTGCATACATACATACGCGCACGTAGATGTACACGCCAACGCACGAGCACTGGTAGAAAAGGTCGTCGATCGACTCCAGAAGAAATTCCATATCCTCTTCTCTCTCTCTCTCTTTCTCTTTCTCTTCTCTTTCTCTTTCTTCTTTCTCTCTCTCTCTTCTCTCTCTCTCTCTCTCATCCCTCTCTCTCTCCACTCTCTCTCCCTCCTCTCTCTCTCTCTCTCTCTCTCTCTCTCTCTCTCTCTCTCTCTCTCTCTCTCTCTCTCTCTCTCTCTCTCTCTCTCTCTCTCTCTCTCTCTCTCTCTCTCTCTCTCTCTCTCTCTCTCTCCTCTCTCTCTCTCTCTCTCTCTCTCTCTCTCTCTCTCTCTCTCTCTCTCTCTCTCTCTCTCTCTCTCTCTCTCTCTCTCTCTCCTCTCTCTCTCTCTCTCTCTCTCTCTCTCTTCTCTCTCTCTCTCTCTCTCTCTCTCTCCTCTCTCTCTCTCCCTCTCCCCTCCCTCTCCCTCTCCCTCTCCCTCTCCCTCTCCCTCTCCCTCTCCCTCTCCCTCTCCCTCTCCCTCTCTCTCTCCTCTCTCTCTCTCTCTCTCTCTCTCTCTCTTTCTGTCTTTTCTTTTATCTTTGTCTTTATCTCTTTTCGTTTCCTTTCCTTTCCCTCCTTGTGCCATCTTTCATCGCCCGTTTCCATCTCTTCGTTCGTCGCCTTTCTCTGCTTCTCACTCCAGTCGCCCCCTCTCATATCACCTTTATCTTCACGTCTACTTTATCTCCCACTTCACGCCTCCTCTTTGCCTCCCTCATTCTCTCTGCCTTACCTTGTTCCTCTCACCCCTCTGTACCACTCCCTCTCGGCTCCCTCTCCCTTCCCCTCTCCTTCTTGCCCCTTCCCCCCCTCTCTCTCTAACCCCTCTGTCCCACTCCCTCTCGCCCCCATCCCTTCTCCCTCTCGTCCCCTCGCGCCAAGCCTTCTCTCGTGTTCCCACCTCCACACCTTCACGCCCTTCCTCCCCCCCCCCCCACCACCACACCCTCCATTCCCTCTTCTCATGTTTTCACGCCCGTACCTCCTCCCCTTCTCCCACCCTCCTCTCCCCAACTCCCCTCCTCCCCCCTCCTGCCTCCCTCCCTCCCTCCACTCCTTTCCTCACTTCCCCTTTTCCCCCCTTCTGCCCACTCCCGTCCCCGCCCCCCACCCGACGCCCACCCCGCGGCAGCCCGGGTGTGTTCTCTTTAATCTTATGAAATATTTGCTCGGGAGGTTTGAGTCGCCTTTTGCAGCTTATAGATTAGCGTTTGATACGGCGGGCGGGTGGGCGGATCGGCGGGTAGGTGGGCTGGCGGGTGGGCGGGTGGGTTGGACGGGCGTGTGGCGGTTAGGTGGCCGGGTGGTGAGTGGGATGGGTTGGGCGGGCGTGTGGGCGGTTAAGTGGGCGGGTGGGTGGGTGGATTGGGTTGGGCGGACTTGTGGGCGGGTGGGGGGTGGTTGGGTTGGGCGGTGCGGGTGGGTGGGTGGATGGGTTGGGCGGGTGGTGGCGGTGGTGTGGGTGGAGAGTTGGGCGGGTGGGTTGGACGGGCGTGTGGGCGGTTTGGTGGGCGGTGGGTGGTGGGTTGGGTTGGGTTCTCCACGGCTGTTACGCTTTGGGCGGGACGCGGTTTTTAGGTGTGGTTTTGTTGGTTTATTATGGTTGTTATTGTTTTCATTCTTGGTGTTGTCTGTTATTGCGGTGGGTATTTTGTCTTTCTGGTTTCCAGTTAATTTTTATTTTTTTTTTATTTTTTTTAGCTTTTATGAATTTGATCTGGTCTTTTCATAATTATTTTTCATCTTTTCTCTCCTCTCTCATCTATTTGTTTCAGTCTTTACCGTTTTCTCCGTCTTTTCTCTTTCTTTTTTTATGTTTTTTTTTTTCTCTCTCTCTCTTTTAATGAACATACATTTTTGTATGTAACTGCTTACCGCCTTCCTTTGTTAATGCTTGTTAATCTTAAATTTATTTCTTTTGTTTAAACCTTTGTTTACTTATTTTGATTTTTAAAAATCTTTTACGCATTTTATTGGCCTTGATTCCTAGTCTTATTCTCCTTTTCAAATTATTCCGTATAATTTCCTCACACACACACACACACACACACAACACACAACACACACACACACACACACACACACACACACACACACACACACACACACACACACACACACACACAACACACACACACACACACACACACACACACACACACACACACACACACACACACACACACACACACACACACACACACACACACACACACACACACACACACACACACACACACACACACACACACACACACACACACACACACACACACACACACACACACACACACACACACACACACGTACACACACACACACACCACACACACACACACACACACACACACACACACACACACACACACACACACACACACACACACACACACACACACACACACACACACACACACACACACACACACACACACACAACACACACACACACACACACACACACACACACACACACACACACACACACACACACACACACACACACACACACACACACACACACACACACACACACACACACACACACACACACACACACACACACACACACACACACACACACACACTACACACACACACACACACACACACACACGTACACACACACAACGCACGGCAACGCACGAAATTCCGAAGCGTAATAACGTAGCCCGATTTCGTCGATTCTTCTGCCGTTCAGCCCGAGATCGCGCTTTCAAGCTGAACTGCTGTTGCGCGCGAAGAGAGAGGAGGGGGGTGGGGGCGAGGGGGAGGGATGTGGGAGAGCGATTACTGGGGGGCGGGGGAGGGAGAGGGGTGAGGGGGTAATTGCTGGGGGACGGGGGAGGGGTGGGGGGAGATCATTGGGGAGGAGTGAGAGGTGGGGGTGATTTCTTGGGGATGGGGAAGGGGTGGGGGATTCTGGTTGGAGATGGGGAGGGGTGGGGGAGGTTGGTTGGGGGATGGGGTAGGGGTAGGGAGGTAGGAGGGGTGGGGGTGATTAATGGGCACGGTGGACGGGGAGCGATTACTTGGGGACGGGGGAGGGGGGGGGGACGGAGAGAGGTGGAATGGAGGGAGGAGGGGTGTCGACGGTCGGGTCGAGTCGGGTCGGACGACTTTTGTTCACCTGTGTTGCATGTTATGTTACTGTAATTGCAATGCTATTGTTATCATCTTTTCATTATTGATGTTGTTATTAATGGTGTTTTTGTTATATTTTAGTTGCTGTTGTTGTTATTATCATCATTTATGATTATCACGTTGCTGTTATATTTTCTCCTTAAGTTCTCTCCTCATTCCGAAAAGACGAAAATTGTTTTATTCCATATTATTTTCCGGAAAAAGAGAGAAAGAAAACCCGAAGAAGCGAACTGACGCGAGACGCCCACGCGCGCTGTCTTCCGGGCCGCCCACCCGACGCCCCGGAGGCTGAAGGAAGGGCGCGCGCTCGGGGATCTTGCCCTGTTGTCTCCTCGTCTCCTTCTGCGGGAAGTGAGGGCGGTAGCGGAAGGAGGGCGGCAGGGGGGGGGGTGGCTCAGGTGGCGGCGAGAGAGTGGAGTGGATGGGTTGCGTAAGCGGGAGTCAACGAAGATGCACACTCGCGTGCGTACACACGCGCGCGCACATACGCACGCGCTAAAACACGTATACGCACACGCAAAAACGCATATACGCACACGCTAAAACACGAAAACGCACACGCAAACGCACACACACATACACGGAAAAACACAGAGAGAGAGAAAGAGAGAGAGAGAGAGAGAGAGGGGGGGGGGAGACCCACGCACGCAGCCTGTTCACTCGCGGCTTATCTGTCAGGGGAGTTGGTCTGTCAATCAAGGATGCCCTATACAGTAGGACCGCCTGGTAGAGCGATCCATGTGTGGGATGAGCGATGCGGTCTCGGGAATACAGGTCTATCCGCCTTTGTTGAAATTTTATTCATAGTCTTATTATTTTTATGTCTATATGTACTGCATAGAGGATTACGCCTTTTTAAGTTATATCCGCCACACACGCAGAGCTGCCTTCACTTTCGAAAGTGCTTTCCTCACACACACTCTCTTTGTCTGTCTGTCTGTCTGTCTGTCTGTCTACCTGTCTGTCTGTCTGTCTGTCTCTGTCTCTCTCTCTCTCTCTCTCTCTCTCTCTCTCTCTCTCTCTCTCTCTCTCTCTCTCTCTCTCTCTCTCTCTCTTCTCTCTCTCTCTCTCTCTCTCTCTCTCCCTCTCTCCCTCTCTCCCTTCTCCCCTCTCCCTCTCTCCCTCCTCCCTCCCTCCCTCCCTCCCTCCCTCCCGCTTCGTCTCCCTCTCCCTCTCCCCCCCCCTCCCTTCGCCCCTACCCTCCCTCCCTTCTCACTTCCCTCTACCTTTCCCATCCTCCCTCCTCCCTCCTCCCTCCTCCCTTCCCCACCATCCCCATCATCCCTTACCCTCCCTCTGTACCCTCCCCTCCCTCTCTCCACCTGCCTCCCCTTTCACGCGCTGTTGTTTTTCCCCGAATCACAAGTTGTTGCTTAGGCTTTGGCGAGCGAGTGACGGCGAGTGGGAAGGCTCTGAGGGGTAGATCAAAGCGGGGAGGCGACTGAAGAGGGGAATATTGTTTTGTGTGTGAGGGAGAGCGGGGGAGAGGGTGAGAGGGAGAAAGGGAGGAGGGGAGATTAAGGGAAAGAGAGAGTTTGAGAGAGTGAGAGTGGTAGATCGTTAGGGAGAGAGAGAGGGGGGGGGGAGAAGAGATAGATAGATAGATAGATTGAGAGATTGAGAGAGAGAGAGAGATTGAAAGAGAGAGAGCGCGAGAACGGGAGAGGGAGAAAGAGAAGGGGGGATGAAAGAGTGCGAAAAATAGCGACAGAAATGGATGGATGGAGAGAAAAACAGAGAGAAAGAGAGAGCAGAGTGAGTGACTGAGGGAGTGACAGTGACAAGTACAGTGACGTGACTGTGACATTTACAGTGAGAGAGTTATAGTGTGACATAGACTGATAAAAAGAGAATGAACGAAGGAGAGGGAAAGGCAGACACAAAAAGGGAGAAGGAAACAGGTGAATAAATGAATGTAAATGAAAAAAATGCTAGAAGAAAGGATAGGAACAAGGGAGGAAGGAGAAGGCAAAGCGAGACGGGGGGAGGAAAAGGAGAAAGAGAAGAAGCATAGTATGAAGAAAAACGGGGAGATGAGGAGGAGAAAGAAAACAGGAACAGAAGAAAAATAAGGAAAATAAACAGGAGAAGGAAGAAGTCGTTCCTTTCCTTTTTTCTTTCCCTCTCCCTCACTTTCTCTCCCTCTCTCTCTCCCTCTCCCTCCCTTTCTCTCCCTCTCTCTCCCTTTCTCTCTCCTTCCCCCTCCTCCTCCTCTCCTCCCGCTCCCTCCTTCTCTCTCCCGCTCCCACCTCCTCTCTCCGCTCCCTCCTCCCTCTCTCTCTTTCTTTCTTTCTTCTTCTTCTTTCTTTCTTTCTTTCTTTCTTTCTCCCTCCCTCCCTCCCTCCCTCCCTCTCACTCTCCCTCCCTCCCTCTCTCCTCTCTCCTCTCTTCCCTCCCTCCCTACCTCCTTCTCTGCCTCTCTCTTCCTCCCCTGTCGTGTGTGTGTTTTTCATTTGCCTTTATCCTCTGTGTCGCCTTCGCCCTCTCCCTCGCCCTCCCTTCCCCCTCCCTTCCCCTCCCCCTCGCCCCTCCCCCCCTCCCTTCCCCCTCCCTTCCCGCCCTCCCTTCGCCCTCCCTCCCCTCCCTCCCCCCTCCCCCCTCCCTTCCCCCCCTTCCCCTCCCTTCCCCCTTCCCTCGCCTCGCGTAAACACCGCAGTGCCGACGACCTCGCTTCCTGCGGCCCTGCTTCTCGGGGGCAAGAACATGCGCCTCAGAAAGTGCGTTTGTTTATCTAGACTTTTGTACGAGTTTACATCCACCGTTGTCGGGTGGAGGCGGGGTGATGAGGGGGGGGAGGGTAAGGGGGTCAGGGGTCAGGGGTAAGGTTTGGGAGGGGTGAGAGGGGGAGGATCGTCGAGGAAGAAGGATATCGGGGGGGGGGGGGGGCTAGAGAGACACGGGCTTGAGGAGGAGGCTTGGAAATGACATCGTTCTGGGCGAAAGTGTGGGTGGAGTGATTGTCGCTTGGCGTCGCAGCGGGCGTGGAAAGCGATACGGGCGGGGTGTGGGCGGAGTTGGGCGGGGTGTGGGTGGATGACGTTGGGCGGTGTCGTTCCAGAGTGCGCGCTCCTGGAATATTTGTTGGTGATAAGATTGCCGTTGTTCTTGTCGCTATTATCAGCATCGGCATCATTATTGTCATTCTATATATGTATTGATTTTTTTATTTGTGTTATTGTTTTTTATTCTTGCTTCTATTCTT
The DNA here is from genome assembly GCF_003789085.1 of Penaeus vannamei. NCBI lineage: Eukaryota > Metazoa > Arthropoda > Malacostraca > Decapoda > Penaeidae > Penaeus > Penaeus vannamei. The sequence continues at coordinate 178,290 of NW_020869897.1, forward strand.
GGTTAGTTTTATTGATATTGATATATTATTGTTTTTTTTTCCTTGTAGTTTTATTTGTCTTCGTTATGATTTATGGAATGTTTTTTTTATTATTTTTTTTATTAACTTGAATATTGATTGGATGATAGTAGTAATAATTGGATAATCACCATCATCATCAATAATCCCCATCGTCATCATTAATCACCATCACCACCACCAACCACTACCAACACCACCACCACCCTTATCCCCTACCACTCTCACCACCCTCATCACCACCACCACCACCCTCATCACCACCACCACCACACCCTCACCACCACCACCCTCACCACCACCCCTCACCCACCACCTCACCACCACCACCCTCACCACCAACCACCCACGCCCACCACCCACCGCCACCACCACCACCACCACCACCCCCACCACCTCACCCCCCTCACCACCACCACCCATTATCTGCAAAAACGGCAACCCTCCCCTTCCCCTTCCCCTTCCCCTTCCCCCTCGCCGGAGTCAACAGATGGCCGCCATTTGTCAGCGGAGTGTGTAAATATGCGAGTTTGTGAATCCGTGTTTTATCTGCATTTTCGCGACCCGGGAATGCTCTTGTGGTTTATGAAAGGATGCCCCGGCGCGCCCCTTTGTCTCGGCGCGTTGCTCTAAATGTTATTTGTCTCTGGGTGGGGTTTATTTTTTGTTTATTTGTTTTTATTTGTTTGTTTATTTTTTGTTGGGTTGAATGTTGTTGTTTTTTTTGGGGGGGAAGGAAATTTTCTTTTGAATATTGTTGTATATTGCGAACGTTGTTTTAAATATGTATATATTTTTTTACATATAATATTTTTATGCTTATTTTTATTCCTTGTCTATTGCTGTATTTTTTTGTACTGTTTGAGAAGCGGAAAGAAAGGCTAACTATATTTCCTTATAAAAAGATAGGTTAAAATATTGGGGGATTTGCCAGTCTCTCTCTCTCTCTCTCTCTCTCTCTCTCTCTCTCTCTATCTCTCTCTCTCTCTCTCTCTCTCTCTCTCTCTCTCTCTCTCTCTCTCTCTCTCTCTCTCTCTCTCTCTCTCTCTCTCTCTCTCTCTCTCTCTCTCTCTCTCTCTCTCTTCTCTCTCTCTCTCTCTCTCTCTCGCTCTCTTCTCTCTCCTCCCCTCACTGTCTCTCTCGCTCTCTCTCTCTTCTCTCTCTTCTCTCTCTCTCTCTCTCTCCTCTCTCTCTCTCTCTCTCTCTCTCTCTCTCTCTCTCTCTCTCTCTCTCTCTCTCTCTCTCTCTCTCTCTCTCTCTCGCTCTCTCTCTCTCTGTCGCTCTGTCTCTCTCTATCTATCTCTCCCTCCCTCTCTCCCTCCCTCCCTCTTTCGTTTTCTCCCTTTCCCTCCTCATCACGCTCTCTTTCTTCCTCAATCTCCCCGCCCCTTTCTTTCTCCTTATCTAATTTCTTCTTTTTTACGAAAGGGTGGGGGAGAGGGGGGGAGGGAGGAGGGTACCGCCGTGCCACCAACAGCGTTCTGGCGAAGAGCGCTGTCGGTGTCAACCAGAAGTGCCACTGGGGGAGTGAGAAAGGGGAGGGGGTAGGGGGAACGGAGGAGGAGGGGGGGATGGGGGATAGGGGTGGGGTAGGGATAGGAGTACGGTTTGGGGGGTGTAGGGCCAGGGAGTACAAGTGAGGGGAGGAACTGAGGGTACGAGTAGGGGTAGGGGCGAAGGTGGAGGTATGGGGGAGGATGAGAGTAGAGATGGGGGGGGCGAGGGTGGAGGTATGGGGGGAGGATGAGAGTAGAGATGGGGGGGCGAGGGTGGAGGTATGGGGGTGTGGGTACGTGTAGGGCAGGGACTGGGGGGGGCAGAGGCAGGGGAGAGGTATCCTAGTGCCTCGAGTGTATAAAGGAGATGTCATCACTCCGCCCGTGATGGAGCCAAGTGGGTGGTGGAGGTACATTGATTGCCGTTGCATTTGGGGGAGGGGGAGGGGAGGGAGGGGGATTGGATGGGAGGATGCGGAGGGGGAGTGAAGATGGGAGGGGATAGATATGGGAGATTGCGGACGAGGGGAGAGGAGAAGAGAGGGAAGGAGGGAAGGAGAAGGAAGGGGAGAGGATGATGGAGGAGGGAAGAAGGGAGGGGAATAGGAAGGGGATTAGAAGAGGGAAGAGGAACGATTGGGGAGGAGAGAGGGGTTTGGGAGGAGAGGAGAGGGAGGGGAGGGTTGCAAGGCTGAGGAGGAGAAGGAGAGTAAGTAGGAAAGCGAAGGCGTGAGGTGAGGGGAGGGAAAGATGGGGGAGAATGAGGAAGGGAGAGAGTGGTGAGGCGAGGAGAGGGCAAGGGGATCGGAAGCGAGGGCGAGTGAGGAGAATGGTGAGGGGAAGGGAGGGGCGGGCGGGAGGGGGAGGGGGGGGGTGAAGATGGGGCGAGGGGTGCGTACGTGGAGTGTTGCAGGAAAAGGGAATGCAATTATCTTTATGGTTATAGTTTTTTGTGTGTTTGTTCAGGAGGTGATGAGGCTTAGTAATTGAGTGCCCCCCCCCGTCCGCCCCCACCAGTCCCGCTCTCCTGCCGCTCCCCCAACTTTCCCCCATTCTCGTCCCCCAACTTCCCCATTCCTCTCTCAATCTCCCTTCCCATTCCTTCCCTTAACCTCCCCATTCCTCATTCATCTCCCCCAATTCCTCTCCAAACTTCCCTATTCCTCTCCCTCGACATCCCCAATTCCCCATTCTGACCCCATCCCCCTCCCCCTCCCCAATCCTTCCCTGCTCATGCTGCTTATGCCCTTTAAATGGTGTTGAGCCATGGTATTCCACGGGTTCTCAGACTTGCAGTGACGGCAGTAGTGCTGCTGATGATAATGATAGTGATGATGGTGCTGAGAATGATGATGGCGATGGTGATGGTGATGGTGTCACGTTAGTTATTACAAGCTCCAATCTCGAGAAAACTCCAAGCAGGTTTAGTGTGGGCTTGAGATGAGGAGGAGAGAGAGGAGAAGAAGAAGAGTGATAGGAGAGAAAGAGAATGATGATGATGGTGAAGAGAAGAGGAGGAGGGAGGAGGAGAGAGGAGGGGGAGGAGGAGGAGGGGAGGCCTTCCCCCTCCCCAAATAAGACGAAGGTACTCTCTGGTCCTTCGCTAGGATTGTTTTGGCTGAGGGAAAACGGGGGAGAAGAAGAATGAGGAGCAGGGAAAAAAGAAGAGGGAGAGGTAGCGAAGGAAGGAAAGGAGGAGGAGGAGGAAGAGTGTAAGTGTGAGTGTGAGAGAGTGTAGTGAGCGAGTGAAAGAGAGAGAGAGAGAGAGAGAGAGAGAGAGAGAGAGAGAGAGAGAGAGAGAGGAGAGAGAGAGAGAGAGAGAGAGAGAGAGAGAGAGAGAGAGAGAGAGAGAGAGAAGAGAAAGAAAGAAAGAGAGACCGAGTGAGTGAGTGAAAGAGAGAGAGAGAGAGAGAGAATGATTGTGGATGCTGTTTGCTCCGCCTTGTTCTGTTGGGGGTTCATTATTGGCTAAGGCTAATCAACAGCCTACGGTAAGGGGGCATGGTGGGGGGGGGAGAAAGAGGGGGGGGTGACGGAGAAGATGGGGAGAGGGTGGGCATGAGGGAGGGGAGAAGAGGAGGATATGGAGAGAGGATGGGGGTAGGGAGGGAGGAGGAGGAGAAGGAGAAGGGAGGGAGAGGGAGAGGAGAGGGAGAGGAGAAGGAGAAAGAGAGTGAGAGGAGAGAGGGGAAGCACGTGCGGCGAGCGACTGCCGGCCCGCGAGCGGTGTCCGGCT
>NW_020869897.1:182139-187139 GCF_003789085.1 Penaeus vannamei
TGTTGAGAGGGGGGGGGTGGGAGGGGAAGGGGAGAGCGGGGGGAGGAGGAGGGGAGAGCGGGGAGAGGAGGAGGGGGGAGGGGGGAGGGGAAGGGAGAGGCGGGGGGAGAGGAGGGGAAGGGGAGAGCGGGGGAGAGGAGGAGGGGAGAGCGGGGGAAGAGGGGAAGGGAAGGGGAGGCGGGGAGAGGAGGAGGGGAGAGGGGGAAAGGGAGAGCGGGGGGAGGAGGAGGGGAAGGGTAGAGGGGGAGGGAGAGGGGATGGGGAGCGGGGGAGGGAGAGGGGAAGGGGAGATTGGGGGAGAGGAGGAGGGGAAGGGGAGATCGGGGGAGAGGAGGAGGGTGAGCGGGGGGAGAGAGGAGGGGAAGAGGGGAAGGGGGAGAGGGAAGGGAAGGGAGAAGGCGGGGGTGAACCGGCGCGGAAAATCATCCTTCTTTTCCTTGAAGAAATGCACCGTCTGAGAACGCTGTGTGAGGAGTGTACACGCAGAATGTGTACGTTTGTGTGAGCGTGTTTGCGTGTGGGTGCAGTTTTGTGTGTGTGTGTGTGTGTGTGTATGTTAAAGTATACTCTTTACTGTTTCTGAATTATCCAGTTAGGTGATGCACTAATATTTTTTTTGTTATTATGATCACAATTTTGATACAAAAAGAATGCATCCTGGTGCGTCAAACAGGGACCAGTAAAAGAGGAGAGCACTCGATTTAGTTAATGCGTGCGCTAATCGGCAAACAATCCTTTCCATTGGCTGGTAAGAGTGGTATGATCCCAGCAAGCAAAAGCAAATTACGTCTAACCAATTTGCTACGTTTTTTTTTTTTTTTTTTTTTTTTGTGTGTGTGTGTGTGTGTGTTTGTGTTTGTTTGTTTGTGTGTGGTGTGTGGTGTGTGTGTGTGTGTGTTGTGTGTGTGTGTGTGTGTGTGTGGTGTGTGTGTGTGTGGTGTGTGTGTGTGTGTGTGTGTGTGTGTGTGTGTGTGTGTGTGTGCGCGCGCGCGTAAAAGCGCCTTTCATCCCTCCTTGTTTCTTCCATTTCTCCTCTGCCTTATCCTCCTTTCCTCCATTTTCTCCCTTCTCCATTCCTTTCTTCGTATCACAAACATTTTTCCCCTTTTTACTCGTCGTTTCATCGCTCCCTCCTACTTTCCCTCACTGTTCTTTTCTCTTCCTTTATTCCCATCTGCTCTTTCCAATTCTTCCATTTTCCTCAATTTCTTTTTCTCGTCCTCTTATTCCTTCCATCTGCTCCTCTTCCTTTTCCTTTTCATTTTCTCTTCTCGCTCTTCCTTCTGTCTGTTCTTCCTCTTATTTGCTCGTTTTTCCTCACTTTCCTTTTTTGTTCATCCTATGACTTCCAGCTGTTTATCCTCCTTTTCATTTTATTTCTTCTTCTCTTTCCGTCTATCCCTTCTTCCCTCTTTTCCTTCTATCTCTTCAACCTTTTCCTTCTATCTCTTTTTCTTCCATTTCTTCCTCTTCACCCTCCATTTCCGTCTCTCTCTTTGTCCTCCTGCATCCTCCTCCTCCTCCTCCTCCTCCATCCTCCTCTCCTCCTCCTTCGGGCGAGCCGCGATTTTCTGCATTCCGAGGAAGAGGAGAAAGGGACTGAATGGCGAGGGGGGGCGGGGGCGTTGGGTTCCATAATGATTCACGGGATGCAGCCCGGGAGGAGGGGGTGGGAGGGGCTGGCGCGATTGGTTTCTGGTCTGTCTGTCTGTTTGGTTTGTCTGTCTCGCTGTCTGTCTCTACCGCACGCACCAGCCTCTCTAGACTATATCTTCCTTTCCCTGGTTTTTTCGCGCTCAAAAGAGTGTGCTGCGGTGAGAAGGTTTAGCAGGTAAAAGTACCTGAGCACGAGTTCCTAGAAGGCAGTTAACGTGAATAAATGTTGTGTATGTGAGTGGTATGTGTATATTGTGTGGTGTTGTCGTGTGTGTGCTGTCGTGTGCTGTGTGTGTGTTGTGTGTGTGCTGTGTGTGTGGTGTGTTGTGTCGGCTTGCTGATGTGTGTCGTTGTGTGATGTCGTGTGTGTGTGTGTGTGCCTGTGTCTTTTAAAATTCACACCGCACAACACACAGAGGTCTGAACCTCTCTTACTCAGGCCGATATAATTTCGTCACTTTCTGCCACTCGAAATCCGCGCCGTTCCGAGCCAGTCCTTATCCCGGATAAAGCGGTTTGCAGGGGGGACGCGGAGCGCGGGCGAGGGAACAACGGCAGGGTGACGCCGCGACGCGCCAGAGTGCGCGGCGACAGAGACAAAGTGCGCCGGACGTACAGCCTAGACCCAAGCAAATATATTAAATAAAGATAAAGAGAAAGATCATTTCGTGCTATCACCAACCTCTTCGGCATCTTTTTTCTTCTTAAGTACTACCTAGACTCATAACCAGTTACTGTCTACTCGCCCTGATTCTGGCCTCTACCACTTACAGGGAACACTTACACCGCATAAATTAATTAAACGCTGAGTTACAATGTGAAACGCACCAATCCGCATCCCACCGCAAGCGCACCGACCCGTTCGCTCGCACTTGAAATGCGAACTACCGGCACGCGTGTCCAGATACAGCGAACCGGCCCTGCTCCGCAACCCATCATTTCTTCGCCCGGTCTGCGCGACCCGACAAGTCCCCTTGCTCGACGCGTGTCAGCACACGACCGTGCAGATTCCCGTACAGGAAGCGAAGGCGACCTGGCCCGCTGCTTCCCTTCTTTTTAATCTGTGGCTAGCACGCGAGGAGAATCCCGGGCGAACGGCCCGACAGGCACGAAGCCACGCGCAGTGAGTGACCTCGCAGGACGCGAGCCGCCTCCCTCCACTCGACGCCGCGCACTCCTCAGCCGCACTGCGCCCGGTGCCGACCCAGCTCGTGGGCCGGACGCGCCTCTTCTCCGCCCTCGGGCCGGTGCGCGTGACCCCGGCGGCACGCCGACCAGAAGGCCAGGCCAGCGCCCACCCATTGCTGCCCCTGCTCCCCCCCGGGTGCACGCGCTTCTTCCCACTCTCTTCGTCAAACACGGCTGCCTCCGGGCGCCCACACTCGAGGAAGGAGAGACAGGTGGGGAGGGTGAAGAGAAGGGCGAGTGGGACACGGAGCAGTGTTGTCAGAACCCGCGGCGAAATCTCGCGAGTCCGTAACGAAGAGGAGGAAGGAAGGGAAGACACGGAGAGGAAGAGAGGAAGATCGCGAGAGGAAAGAGGGGTGGTCCTCTTTGTTTTTTTACAACATTGCTGTTATTATTATTGTTCTTCCTCGGCTGCCTTGAGGCGACGCTCTTATCTCGCTGTCCTCAAGACCCTCCCGACCCCGTCCCCCCGTCCCCCTCTCGTCGATGAGGAGATAAAATCTTATCTCAGCGAACTTGGAGGCTGTGGCTGCCGAGGCGGCGAGCTCGAAGAGGAAAAACGGACAAAAAGAGAAGGGAGAAAGGATAAGTGTAGGTAAAAAAGAAAGAGAATTGGGGAGCAAATGAAGAAATGATTATTATTGATACGTGGTGATAGGAAGAGAAAGAGACAGACAGAGGAAAGAAAATAAAAGACGTAATTTAAAAGAATTATGCTTCAAAAAGTGAAAAGTGTTCATAACGAGTACAAAAGCAAGTTGCCTTAAGTCCCACTGAAGAGATATTTTGATAACGTATTTCAAGTATATTTTTGTATATAAAGAATTAAGAGTTGGTATTTATTTTTCTATCATAGTGAACAGATGAGTATTAGAAAGTGATATTTCCTAGAAGCGGGAAAAAAGTAGTAGGCTTACAAGGAGCGTGAAGAAGCGATAGGCCTAAGAAGGGAAGAAAGTGGAATTGTTGATCTTGGCAATCATTAAAGCAGCAGGAAATATATCCGAAAGGGTCTACGCAGCCGAGGCTTTGGAATCCGAGGACGAGCTACCCCGCGGGCAGTCCCCTTGCTTTTGGCGCGCCGACCTCAAGGAGGAGCGAATGGTGGTTCAAGAATCGGCCCACGGAACCGGAAGTGACCCGTTCGAGTGTGAGCTTCAGAATGGTCGCTCTCGGCTGGCCCTGAAGAGGCGGAGGCGGAGGAGGAGGAGGAGGTGGTTCGAGGACGAGGTGAGGCAAGCCCAGCGACTCAGGGTCATGCTTTGCGTCGAGACCATGAGGACGGAACTGGTCAAGCTGGACGGCGTCGAGTCTGACTACGTCCTCATCAACCACATCAACGGTGAGTGGGCGGGGCTCTCGTGGGCGGGGCTCGGGGAGCGAGGGCGGGGCGGACGCCCTTCCAGCGCCCACGCCCGGCTGCTTCTTATAACTCTCCTTTCCTTCTTTGGTCTTTTCTTCTGTTTCTTTATATTTTTTCCTATTAATATTGTTATGAGAATTATTTTTATTATCATATATCGATATTGTGTCGTTATTTGTCATCAGTCATCAGTCATCATCACCACAATTATTGTTATTGCTATCATTATTATTGTTTTTCCCCTGTTTATTTCTATTACTTATCCGTCGAAGTGAGAAAAGGGTAGGCCTACCAGTCTCTTTTTTTCTTTTTGTCTTCCCACCTCCTTTCGGTCCGAGAAACGAGAGTGAGTGTGTCCGGGATGGCTTAAAGGGCAGCCGCGAGCGTGCGAGAGTGACGTAAAAGTATGAGGAAAGGATTAGGGAAGACGATGAGGGAAGGAGGTGGGCCTGAGGAGGATTTGTGTGCGAAGAGCAAGGCAAAGGGGATAGCGAGGGAATGAGGCAGAGGTGGAAGGGAGGAAGAGAGGGGAGATAGAGATGAGAGGAGAAAAGGAGTGGAGAGAGGGAGGAGTGGGAGAGGGAGGAGGGGAGAGAAAGAGAGAGAGTGAAAGGAAGAGGAGAAGGGAGAAGGAAAAGGAGAGGGAAAGGAGAGAGGAGAACTGGAGAGAGAGCTAGAAGAGCTAAAGATGAGAGAGAGAGAGGAGAGAGAGGAGAGAGGAGAGAGAGAGATGAGAAGAGAGAGAAGAGAGAGGAGAAGTAGAGATAGAGAGAGAGAGAGAGAGGAGAGAGAG
>NW_020869897.1:194639-197118 GCF_003789085.1 Penaeus vannamei
AAGGGGAGACAAGAGACGGGAGAGGTAGAAGAGGAGAGAGCGGGGAAGGGAAGAGGAGAGAGAGGAGAGGAAGAAGAGAAAGAGGAGGGGAGGGGAGAGACAAGAGTGGAAGGGGGGATATGAAAAAGAGAGAAAAAAAAACATAAGAAAAGGCATGCAAGATGGAGAGAGAATGGGAAAAAGAATAGAGGGAAGATAAAAGAAAGAAGAAAGAAGGGGAAAGGTAAGGAAACGGGAGGGGGAACGGGGCGGATCTTCTATTTCTTCTCGTATTTGGTTGTTTGTTCGACCTGATAAGAACGGATCTCGGTAACTGAGAGAGGGGAAGGAGGGGGAGACGGAAAGAAGGGAGGGGGAAGGACATGGGAGGAGGAGAGACGGGGAAGGGAGGGGAAGGCACATGGGAGGGAGAGAGGGAAAAGGGAGGGGGGACGGACACAGGGGAGGAGGAGAGACGGGAAGAAGGGAGGGAAGGGTGGCTACAGGGGAGACGGTAAGAAGGGAGGGGAAGGGGAGGGTATAGGGAAGACGGAAGAGGGGAAGGGGAGGGGAAGGGTAAGGGGCATTGGGAAAGGGGAGACAGGGAGTGGGGAGAAGGGGAAGAGGGGTAGGGTGGAAGAGAGAGGGAAGGCAAGGGATAATTCGGGAGTTTATTTGCTTGTGCTTCTTATGTAAGATTTTATTGTGGAAGGAGGGGGAGAGGGAGAGGGGAGGGAGGCAATAAAAAAGAGAGATCGGATGTTTGTTTGTGCCTGTGCTTTACTGCTGGAATGTTGTGGTGTGAGGGAGGGGAGGAGGAGGGAGGGAGGGGGAATGGGGGAGAGAGGGAGGAGGGAGGGAGGGAGGGAACGGAACGAAGCGGTGCCAAAAATATGAAACCGAAGATGAGATACGTTGTTTTGAGGGAGGGGGGAGGGAGCAGGAAGAGGGGATGGAGAAAGGAAGAAGAGAAGAGAAGAAAAAGAAAAGGAAGAAAAATACAACGATGACAAAAAAAGGAAAAAATGGGGAAGGACGAAAGAGGCTTAAGCGGAGATGGAATTAGCTAGGTAGAAATAGAAACAGAGAGGGAGGGAGGGAGACAGACAGGGGCAGAGGGAGAGGGAGGGAGAGGGGGGGAGAGGAGGAAGTGAGAGAGAGAGGGAGACAGACAGACAGACAGAGAGACAGACAGACAGACAGACACAGACAGAGAGAGATGGAGACAGACAAACAAACAGAAAGAGAGGTAATGTGTGTGCTTGCAGATTTCCGTTGATTTGCGTTCAAGTGGCTCAGCGGTCTTGTGCATGAATTTGCTTATTCGAAAGTCCGCTTGTTTATGAGGGCGATAATCATGCGAGCAGACACGTATGCATTCACGTACGTTTGTGAGTATGTGAGTGTGTGTCTGTGTATTTACGTATGTGCGTTTATTTATGCTTGCAGGCACTCGACCGTGTATTTCCTTTAGTTTACATTCGTGTTCGGAAGAGGAGGGCGAGGGCGGCGCCCATAGGTGCTTGCAGGTAGGCGGGGCGAAGGCGGGGCGGGGCTAGGCAGGGCGGGGCGAATGCCCATGCCACGGCAGCTGGAACAGATCGTGGTTTTGTTCATTTCGGGATTCTTTCTTTATCCCCACCACCCCTCTTACCCTCCTTTCTCCTCCTCCCTCCTCCTCCACCTCCTCATCATCATCCTTAATCTTCTTCTTCCCACCTCCTCCTCATCATTCTTCTTCTTCTTCTCTTACTTCTCCTCCTCCTCCTCCTCCTCCTCTCCTCCTCCTTCTCCTCCACCACCCACACTCTTCCTTCCCTCCACCACACCTCCTCCTCCTCCTCCGCCTCCTCCACCTCCTCCTCATCATCCTTAATCTTCTTCTTCCACCTCCTCCTCATCATTCTTCTTCTTCTTCTTCTTCTCCTCCTCCTCCTCCTCCTCCTCCTCCTCCTCCTTCTCCTCCTCCTCCTCCTCCTCCTCCCTCCACCTTCCTTCCTCCTCCTCCTCCACCACCACCACCTCCTCCTCCTCCTCACCACCTCCTCCTCCTCCTCCTCCTCCTCTCCTCCTCTGCTCCTCCTCCTCTCCCCCTCCTCCTCCTCCTCTCTTTTTCTTCACACACATAAAGGTAGTGCGATAGCATAAGCCCAATAACACAAGGCTTTCTCATAAGACGAAGTAATTCCTTATTCCAAGCCCTACCCTCTTCCCTTCCCCCCCTTCCCCTCCCCTCCTTCTCCTCCATTTCTCCCTTTCCGTCCCCCCCCCTCAGTCCGCAATAAGGAATCTCAATTAACTGCTGAACGTCCGATGCTGCATTCTACTGACATTATTAATCGAGGAGGGTCTCGCACCTCCCACCCACCCATACCCCAACCTCTTCTTCACTCTCTCTCTCTTCTCTCTCTCTCTCTCTCTCTCTCTTCTCTCTCTCTCTCTCTCTCTCTCTCTCTCTCTCTCTCACTCTTCTCTCTCTCTTCTTTCTCTCTCTCTCTCT
>NW_020869897.1:197218-214718 GCF_003789085.1 Penaeus vannamei
AGCTAACTAATATTTCCTTATAAAAAGATAGGTTAAAATATTGGGGATTTCCGTCTCTCTCTCTCTCTCTCTCTCTCTCTCTATCTCCTCTCTCTCTCTCTCTCTCTCTCATCTCTCTCTCTCTCTCTTCTCTCTCTCTCTCTCTCTCTCTCTCTCTCTCTCTCTCTCTCTCTCTCTCTCTCTCCCTCTCTCTCTCTCTCTCTCACTCACGTCTGTCTCTCGCTCTCTCTCTCTCTCTCGCTCACTGTCTGTTCTCTCGCTCTCTCGCTCTCTCTCTCTCTCTCTCTCTCTCTCTCTCTCTCTCTCTCTCTTCTCTCTCTCTCTCTCTCTCCTCTCTCTCTCTCTCTCTCTCTCTCTCTCTCTCTCTCTCTCTCGCTCTGTCTCTCTCTCTCTCGCTCTGTCTCTCTCTATCTATCTCTCCCTCCCTCTCTCCCTCCCTCCCTCTCTCGTTTTCTCCCTTTCCCTCCTCATCACGGCTCTCTTTCTTCCTCAATCTCCCCGCCCCTTTCTTTCTCCTTATCTAATTTCTTCTTTTTACGAAAGGGTGGGGGAGAGGGGGGAGGGAGAGGAGGGTACCGCCGTGCCACCAACAGCGTTCTGGCGAAGAGCGCTGTCGGTGTCAACCAGAAGTGCCACTGGGGGAGTGAGAAAGGGGAGGGGGTAGGGGGAACGGAGGGGAGAGGGGATGGGGGATAGGGGTGGGGTAGGGATAGGAGTACGGTTTGGGGGGTGTAGGGCAGGGAGTACAAGTGAGGGGAGGAACTGAGGGTACGAGTAGGGGTAGGGGCGAAGGTGGAGGTATGGGGGAGGATGAGAGTAGAGATGGGGGGGGGGGGTGGAGGTATGGGGGGAGGATGAGAGTAGAGATGGGGGGGCGAGGGTGGAGGTATGGGGGTGTGGGTACGTGTAGGGCAGGGACTGGGGGGGGCAGAGGCAGGGGAGAGGTATCCTAGTGCCTCGAGTATAAAGGAGATGTCATCACTCCGCCCGTGATGGAGCCAAGTGGGTGGTGGAGGTACATTGATGCCGTTGCATTTGGGGAGGGGGAGGGGAGGGAGGGGGATTGGATGGGAGGATGCGGAGGGGAGTGAAGATGGGAGGGGATAGATATGGGAGATTGCGGACGAGGGAGAGGGAAGAGAGGGAAGGAGGAAGGAGAAGAAGGGAGAGGATGATGGAGGAGGGAAGAAGGGAGGGGAATAGGAAGGGGATTAGAAGAGGGAAGAGGAACATTGGGGAGGAGAGGGGTTTGGGAGGAGAAGGAGGAGAGGGAGGAGGGTATGCAAGCTGAGGAGGAGAAGGAGAGTAAGTAGGAAAGCGAAGGCGTGAGGTGAGGGGAGGGAAAGATGGGGAGAATGAGGAAGGGAGAGAGTGGTGAGGCGAGGAGAGGGCAAGGGAGATCGGAAGCGAAGGGCGAGTGAGGAGAATGGTGAGGGAAGGGAGGGGGCGGCGGGAGGGAGGGGGTGGGGGAAGATGGGGCGAGGGTGCGTACGTGAGTGTTGCAGGAAAAGGGAATGCAATTATCTTTATGGTTATAGTTTCTTTGTGTGTTTGTTCAGGAGTGATGAGGCTTAGTAATTGAGTGCCCCCCCCCGTCCGCCCCCACACCCCCTGCCCGTCCCCCAACCTTCCCCCCATTCTCGTCCCCCAACTTCCCCACCTCTCCCTCAATCTCCCCCTTCCCATTCCTCTCCCTTAACCTCCCCATTCCTCATTCATCTCCCCCAATTCCTCTCCAACTCCCCTATTCCTCTCCCTCGACATCCCAATTCCCCAATTCTGACCCCATCCCCCTCCCCCTCCCCCAATCCTTCCCTGCTCATGCTGCTTATGCCCTTTAAATGGTGTTGAGCCATGGTATTCCACGGGTTCTCAGACTTGCAGTGACGGCAGTAGTGCTGCTGATGATAATGATAGTGATGATGGTGCTGAGAATGATGAGATGGGCGATGTGATGGTGATGGTGTTCACGTTAGTTATTACAAGCTCCAATCTCGAGAAACTCCAAGCAGGTTTAGTGTGGGCTTGAGATGAGGAGAGAGAGAGAGAAGAAGAAGAGTGATAGTAGAGAAAGAGAATGATGATGATGGTGATGAGAAGAGGAGGAGAGGAGGAGGAGGAGGAGGGGGAGAGGAGGAGGAGGAGGCCTTCCCCGTCCCCAAAAGAGACGAAGGTACTCTCTGGTCCTTCGCTAGATTGTTTTGGCTGAGGGAAAACGGGGGAGAAGAAGAATGAGGGCAGGGAAAAAAGAAAGAGGGAGAGAGGTAGCGAAGAAGGAAAGGAGGAGGAGGAGGAAGAGTGTAAGTGTGAGTGTGAGAGAGTAGTGTGAGAGAGAGAGAGAGAGAGAGAGAGAGAGAGAGGAGAGAGAGAGAAGAGAGAGAGAGAGAAGAGAGAGAGAGAGAGAGAGAGAGAGAGAGAGAGAGAGAGAGAAAGAGAAAGAGAAGAGAAAGAGAGAGACCGATGAGTGAGAGAGAAAGAGAGAGAGAGAGAGAATGATTGTGGATGCTGTTTGCTCCGCCTTGTTCTGTTGTGGGGGTCATTATTGGCTAAGGCTAAATCAACAGCCTACGGTAAGGGGGCATGGTGGGGGGGGGAGAAAGAGGGGGGGTGACGGGAGAAAGATGGGGAGAGGGTGGGCATGAAGGGGAGAGGAGAAGAGGAGGATATGGAGAGAGGATGGGATAGGGAGGGAGAGGAAGGAGAAGGAGAAGGAGAGGAAGGGAGAAGAGGGAGAGGAGAAGGGAGAAAGAGAGTGAGAGGAGAGAGGGGAAAGCACGTGCGGCGGCGAGCGACTGCCGGCCGCGAGCGGTGTCCGGCGTTCGCGGTTTCCTGTTTCAAAAATCGTGTTTCCCGCCGGTCTGCATCGGAGCGAATAGATACGTGAAAAATGTATAGAAAAATGTGGTGCGTAAATATCTGCCTGTTGGGAGCGTCCGGGAGGGAGAGAGGTGAGAGGCCGGCGAAGGATTTTCAGCCGGGCTCGGAAATCGCGCGGCCGGAGTCAATCGGGTGGGCGGGAAACATGGCTTGGGCGATAAGGGACAATGATAACCATTTGTGGTCAATGTGCATCGTGTGTGGTCTGCGTGAGTGAGTTCTCGGGGGTGAATATTAGCGGTGGCTCCCGCGTCTGGGCGCCGGTGAAGCCATTTCAGGTGAGGAGAAGTAATGTGTGGCTTGTCTTCAGGTAAAGGAAATTAGGAAAACTCGAGGCTTGAGGCCTGAGGGCGACCGCATTCTTCCCTGGCGGCCGGCCCGTGTAGTTCTGCTCGGAGCGAACTGCGCGGCGCTGCCGCAGGACTGCGACCCGCGCGCGCACAGCAGTAGCTGGACCAAGAGACTGATGGTAGGACAGCGTTGCGCAAGGCCGCGCCACCGCCCCGCCGCCGGGCTGCCAGGATCTAGGCGGCGCTCATGCGAAGGAGCCGGGAATTAAGCCTTTAACTTCCCTGGCGCCGAGTCCGAGCGGCCTCCCGCCGCCAGCGCGTCTCGCCGCCGCTCGCTGGGACCGCGGCTGTGCATGTCGTGCTGCGCCCACGCCCTCGCCCCGCCGCTGACTGCTGACCTTTGCGCCGCCCTGCTCGCGCGCCCCACACGTGCCTGAAGGCGCAGATGCCCGGCGAGCGCGCCTCTCGCGTTCGCCTGTAGAAGGGAGGCGGCGAGGAGCGCGGCGGCGCCCGCCACAGCCCGCCGAAGGGCCGAAGGGCCGAAGGGCCGAAGGGGAGGCCGAGCGAAGAAGGCCGACGAGGCCGAGGCGCGTGCGGCGGTGCCAGCGGCGATGTGAGTGCCACTATGGTGCAGAGGCGGCGCCCGGACCGCGGCGATGGGCCAGGGGACGTCCCGCTTGCTGCCCGCCTGTGGCAAGCAGCGGCGCCAGCAGCACCAGCAGCGCCAGCAGGAGCAGCAGTGCCACCAGCAGCGCCACCAGCTGCACCAGGAGGAGCAAGAAGGTCAAGGCCGGCGACGCCGCTGGCAGCACTGCGGCAGGAGGCGTGGCACCCTCGGCCGCTGTCCGCCACTCGGCGCCCTCGCCAGAGGCCACCACCCTGTGCTGCGCCGGTGCGTGCCCACGACACCCTGCCACGTGCATACCCTTGCCCCGGGCACGTGGTGTCGGTCCCTGCCAATCTCCTCCCCCGCCCTGCCCGTCCCCCCCCTGCATGTGCTTGTATGATATATAAGATATGTGGATATAATGTGTACATATACATACATACATACATACATACATACATACACATACCATACATACATACATACATACTAATATAATACATATATATATATATATATATATATATTATATATATATATATAATATATATATGTGTGTGTGTGTGTGTTGTGTGTGTGTGTGTGTGTGTGTGTGTGTGTGTGTGTGTGTGTGTATGCATGTATATTATGCATATGATTATATATGAATATAGATAGATATAAATCTTTATATCTATCTATCAGTCTATTTCTTTCATTTTTGTGTGTGTGCGTGCGTATGCGCGTGTATGTGTGTATATCTTTCTTTTTATAGATGTGCCCATATATGTGTTTTGTGTCATTGTCATGCAGTTTGAGATTTTCATTTTTCGCTTTGTTTCAAACCAAGTCTCTTCCCATGCAAACTATGCAACCAAAGCTAATAATCAGTAATACTAGAACTGCCAAATTGGTAAATCTGTAAAACTGTAATCCCAATAAATAAATGAACTGACAATCATGATAAATAGATAAGTAAACAAGAGCCAGAAGGAATAGAGACGATAGAAAGGAGAGGAAGATGCCCAATTGTGTCGGATCTTCTACGTAAAAACATGCGCGCCATTTTCCATCCGGGACATTCATCTGACACATTTCGCATTACTTTCCTGTCAGATCTGCCACAGTGCGAGGCAGGGGATCCGAGCCTATGAGGCGTCTTTTGTTTTTGTTGCTTTGTTTTTGTTCATTGGTTTTCTGTTTTGTTTGAGTCTTGGTCGAGAATATTTGTTTTATGTGTTTTTTTCTTCCTTCGAGTGTGAATATTAGGTGACGTATGAACGACCGTGTTGATAGAATGTAAGGAAAAGCATTGTACACAAAGTAGGTTTATTGAAAGAGATGTTTTATAAGTAAACTGACCTATAGAAATATATGTTTATGTGCGAATATATATATATATATATATATATATATATATATATATATATATTATATATAATTACAGATATGTATATTACATATATATTATGCATATATTTCTGTGTGTGTGTGATCTGTATATATATATATATAATATATAATATATATATATAATATATATATATATATATATATATAGTATATAGGTAGGTAGGTAGGTAGGTAGGTCGGTCGATAGAAAGATAAAAATGAATACGGGAAACTGAAGAGCGAGTCTTCGCAAGGTAGACCCATGAGAACGGGAGTCCATTCCAACATAGGTCAGAGGTCACATTATTTTGTCGTATTTTGTTTGCTTGGTTGGATGCTGGCTTTGTGTGTTTGAATTATTGTGTGTTTGTCTTGTATATTGCTTTCCCGCGTTTTTGTTTATTCCCAGAGTTTGCTTTCGATGTAAATGTTTATTGTTGGAATGGGTGAATAATATTTTTAATTTTTGTCTTTGTGCGCTACAGTTTATATTTGTTTGGAGGTTATTGTCTTCTCTTCATAAAAAGTCTAATCCTTTGTTTGGATTCCGCGATAGCTTTTTTTGTTCTTGTTTGCCTGAGAAAATTATTTAACGTCGGCATGAAGCAAAAAGGTTGTATTTTTCCACCTTGTTCTTTGTTTGGCGTTTTTTTTTTTTTTGGGGGGGGGGGATTATACCGACATGTTTAGAATGGGTCATTGTTAGTCTCAGCTGTGCCTGCATCAGGGACGCTGTTCACTCACTGCTTTACTCGTCTCTCACTCTCTCATTCGTCAGCCTACCCCTTCATCTCTCTCACCATCTCTCACCGAAGACTTTGCTCTCACTATCGCTCACTATCACTCACCATCTCACAACTTCACAACCTCACACGCCCTCACTAACTCTCCCTCTTTTTCCCTCGAACAGGTTGGGGCAGCCACAGCGATGAGGTCAAGAACAGCCAGGGCGGGTCAGATGGCAGTGCTGGCGATCCGAGTGCCGTGCCAGGAGCCATGCCCATTGGTGGAGAGCTGACGGTGGGCGGGGCGGGGGGCGGAGCCTCGCACTCGCCCCTCCTCAACTATGACCCCGAGTGCGCGCGCATGGAGGCCTGGCTGGACGAGCACCAGGATTTCGTTCATGACTATTTCATAAGGTGAGATGAGGATTTTATTATTTATATTATTATTATATTATTATTTATTATTATTTATTATTTTTTTTATTTTTTTTTTTTTTTTTTTTTGCATTTTCCATTTGTATTTCTCTTATTGATTTCTTGTTCTTAAGGCAGCGCGTTGAAGTTGACCCCCAAAGGTCATGCCGGTGTCACTTGATGGCATTTTGATATAACCTTTGAGTGTGGGTATGAAAATGAATGGAAATTAGAAAGTGAAAAAAGGGAAACAGACTCGACATGTTATGAAAATAAACGTTTATTTTCATATCTTATAGGGACGGTCATCGTGACGTCATTAGAGCTGTCACGTGATCAATCGGAGGCAGTGGTGGGCAAAAACAACAAAATCTCACGAACTGCGTTATTAAGTATTGGTCTCTCTCGAACATAGTCCCTTTTTCTCGATTTATGTAAGATTCGCATCCTTCTTCAGCCTTTTCTAAGAAACTTTGACATAGTAAACAGTTGCAATATTATTGGATGTGCAAATGGACAGCAAAAAGATTCAACTTTGAGTTTTAATTATTTTCCGAAAGACCCCGAGAGAAGGAGGCTTTGGCTATTAGTCGCAAGAACTTTGATTCTGCACCTATAAAGATATTCTATAAAGATATTCTAAAACAAACAGTTATGTTATATCGTCATAACTCCTTCTAGGGGATTTATTTCCCCGTGATTAGGCTTAGGCCTAGGCAGTGGTAGATGTTGGTGACTGGTTACTATTTGAGTATCCTCTTTCACTTTAAGTTTCAGTTAATTTTATATTAAAACTTTCCTTGAGGAAAGGAAAGGTCGTAAGAAAATGGGAACAAAATGAAGGTAGTAAATCTAATGACTGCTACACTGCCCTCTCAGCAACAGGAAATTTGCGTAAATCATTTCAAGGTTTGATGAGTAGTGCGTGGGTGTTAATTAACGTCCGAATAATATTGATAAACTCCCTGTTTTGAGTAACTTTTCGAAAAACCAGGCGCGAAAGGCAAAGAGCGACCAAGAAAGAGTTTCACACGTTCAGGAGAATTTAATCCCACGACTACGAACCAGTCTTATTATGAACAGTATTGAGTACTTGTACCCTTCCAGAGATTTGTAGGCCTTTAATTCTTTTTATGTGTAAACACTAGGTGTTTGTATAAAGGTCGGTCAACCAAACAATTAGTATGGCCCAGCAAATACAGATAGCTGCATTCTGATTTTTTCTTATTTTGAATACCAAATTCCATTATTCTGTTTTGTTTTTAAACAAGAAAAATACTTGAAAACTTCGTGTGATGTGTAGGCTTTCAATTAGCTAGAGATAAATATCACCAAAACGAACATGGGCCAGCCATTGGGGCTTTCAGACCAGCCATCAGAGAGAGAGAATGGATCTGGTAAGCTTTCTGTACCTTTAGAGTACTAAAGCTTTTCATCATGCCGTTTTTTAGCAACTAAATCGAGAGATTTGTAGTAGGTTGACATCGTTCTCACAGCTGATTCAGCGGCCGTTGTTGATCTTTTGCTCGCCAGTGTTGTGCGCGTGCGCGAAAAAAGCCTTTCGTTTTTGTTTAGTTGACCGTCCCTATTGTGGCTGTTTTCATTCTATTTTATTTTTTTATTTTTTTTTTGTGTACACGTTACTGTTGTAGTAAGAAAGTGATTAGGACGGAACGCAGCTTGTAGAGGAACTCCTTGAGGCTGTCGGCGATTCCTTGAAGATAAATCCTCGATTTGAGTATTTCAGGAAATTCTGTGGAGGTTGATTGGGAGGAGTGAGTGGACGCCTCCCCCGTCTCGCCTCCTGTTTCCTCTTCTCCCTCTCTTTCTCTTTCCTTTTTTCTCTTCTATTTTCTCTTTTTTGTATTCTCTCTGCTTAGTTTTCTCTGCCACTTCTTTTCTTCTCATTTCTTCTCGTTTCTTTCTCTTTTCCACTCTCTTTTCCTTTTCCCTCCCACCTCGCTCGTTCCCTGCCTCTCTTCCCCTTTCCCCTCTCCCTCTTTTACTTTTCGCTCCCTTGCCAACCCCCCCCCCTCCCCCTTCCCTTTCCCGACGGCGTATTCCCACCTGAAAAAGCCATTTCCTTCGACGCGTTGCCAGCCCGGCGAAAGTTCCTTCCCGGGCATCATTCCCCCGGCGAGGCGGCGGCGCGGCGTGCGAATGGCCTCTAAATGCCAGTGGTGCCAAATCCGGTGGAATCCCCGCTCAGGCCGTGGGGTGCTTTGCCTCCTCTGCGCCCGAGCCCCCCTTTCATCGCGGGTTGTGGCCCTTCCTTTCACGCGCAGGGAGGGAAAAAGAAGGAAGGAAGGAGGGAGGGAAGGAGGGAAGCTGGCGTGGGTGCGCTTAGGAACGGGTGTAGAAGGTGCAGTGTGGTAGGTAGTATGGATAGTGTAGGTGTAGGAGATGTGTAGACGCTGGAGGTTAGAGTGTAGGAGATGGTGTAGACGCTGGAGGTTTAGAGGTGTAGGAGATGGTGTAGACGGAGGTTTAGAGGTGTAGGAGAGGTGTAGACGCTGATAGTATATTTTATTGCTAGTATAGTTTGAGGACACTTTTGCTGCAGAGGACTCCGACATACACTATATGGTGTATATTGATTGCGAGCACACACTTTCAAGATATATATATATATATTATATATATATATATATATATATATATATATATATATATATATATATATATAATATATATATATATATTGTGTGTGTGTGTGATATTTACTGGTTATTGATGTACACACAAGAAATAAGCCTTACGTTCTCTCCCTCCCCCCCCCCCGCTTCCCCTTCGCCGCGGAAACCAAGAGTGGGCGTATCGCTGTGGGTTCCGGGGAGGGGGGGGGGGGGGGGGGTGGAGGAAGGTTGTCAAGAAGAAAAAAAATCAGAGAAAGAGACCGATATTTCTGGCTAGGAAGACCGCAAGATGGCGCCGTGTATTATCAGTGTTTATTACGTTTGTTATGTATTCTCCATCTACTCCTTCTCTTCTTCCTTCCTCTCTGTCCTTCTCCTTTGTTCCCCATGTCTGCCTCCTCTTCTTCGCCCCCCCCCTTCCTTGCCCCCGTTTGCACATAGAGGCCAAGAAACCGGAAATTGAAAGGCAGGGGAGGCGATGGGGGGAGAGGGAGGCGAAGGGAGAGAAATTCGAGGGAAAATGTCGTACCCTTCCCTTTGTCTCCGCCTATCTCCCTTCCTTCCTCTCTCCCTTCCTCCTTCTTTTTCTTCGTTTCTCTCCTCGCCTTCCCTCCCTTCCGCTACAGCCTTCCCGACTTTATTCTCCCCCCTCCCTCTCCCCCTACTTTCCTCACTCCACTCTCCCCTCTCTATTCTTTCTCCCCTATTCCTCTCCCCTCTGCCCTATTCCCCCTCTCTGTTTCCTCTGCCCCTATTCCCCTCTCCTGTTTCCTCTCCACCTATTACCCCTCACCCAATTCCCTCTCCCCAATTCCCCTCCCCTATTCTCCCTCCCCTTATTCCTCCTCCTCCATATTCCCCCTCTTCTATCCCTCTCCTATCTCCCTCTCTCCCTCCTCCTCCATATTCCCCTCCCTATTCCCTCCTCCCCTATTCCCCCTCCCTCTTCCTCCTTCCAAATTCCCTCCTCCTCCTCCCCATCCCTTCCCTCTCTCTCTCCTCCTCCCTTTCCTCCCTCCCCCCCCTCTCCCTCCCCCTCTCTATTCTCTCCTCCCTATTCCCCCTCCCCTATTCCCCCTCTTCTCTCTCCCCCAATTTCCTCCTCTCTCCTATTCCCCTCCCTCTTCTATTCCTCCCTTCTCCCCTATTCCCTCTTCTATTCCTTCCCCCCCCTCCCCTATTCCGTGACCTGGCCTACTGACGCCTCTCGTCCCCCAGGAAAGCCTCGCGGCACATGGTGGAGTGTCGCATCAGAACATGGGCGGCGGCGGCGGTGCCCTCGGCGGGGGCGCTGCGGGCGGAGGAGCCGGAGGAGCGGGCGGGGCGTTCGGCGAGGCCCCAACGGCAGCGCGCTCGGGGGTCAGCCGCCGGGGTCCCGCGCTTCGTCAGGTGAGTGGCTGCGCGCCCAAGCAGGGGCGGGCCGGGAGCCGTTTCGTTGGGGTCGGTGTTGTTGTAGTTAGTGCTTTTTTTATTATTATTATTATTATTATTATTATTATTATTATTATTATTATTATTATTATTATTATTATTATTACTATTATTGTTGTTATTATCATTGCTGGTATTAACATTATTATTATTATTATTATTATTATTTATTATTTATTATTATATTATTGATATTATTATTATTGGTGGTGTTGTTACCATAATTGTTCTTGTTATTATTATTCATGTTATTTTCATAATCATTTTCATTTTCATTATTATTATTATTCCCATGATTAATCATGGTATTGTTGGTATTACTGTTGTTATTATTATTATTGATGTTATAGTTACTGTTATTATTTTTATTGATGTTATTATTTCTATTATTGTTTTAATTTTTGTCCTTTATTATTAGAAGTTGTTTTCCTGCTGTTGATAGTATTATAAGTTATTGCTGTTATTATTGTTGTTGTTATTGTTGGTATTACCATCATTGTCATATATATTTTTTAATTATTATTATGTATTATTATTATCATCATTATTGTGATTGTTATTATTATTATCATTATCATTATCATTATCATCATGATCATTATTATTATTGTTGTTGTTGTTATTATTTATTTTTTTCATTATTATTGTTATTATTATTATTATTATCATAATCATCTTTATTAGTATTATTGTTTTCATTATCATCCTTATTACCATTACTCTCAATATTCTCATTACCATTAGTGGTTTAAATTATGATAATCCTGTTATTTTCATCAATGGTATATAAAATAGTGATAATTGTAGTGACGGCAATGGTGAATACTCTAGAATTTATAACAGCTATAATAGTGATTGATTTAATGACGATGAACATTGCCCAGTGGAATGACGATGATTTTAGTAAGTCTTTAATAATAGATAAGTTATTAATAAAAAATGATTATCTTGACACAAGCATTCGCGCGCATACTCACACATGTGCATAAGGGTACACGCACGTGTGTATAGGTAGCAAATAATGTACCAAATAATGATGATAATACTAATATAAAAATGATGCCACTATTCGTACTACTGATACTTCTGACAATATTGAGAAGGTGTGTGAGTGAGAGAGAGAGAGGGGGATATATATAGATAGAATAACAACATAACTAGAGAGTGAGTGAGTGAGTGAGTGAGTGAGTGAGTGAGTGAGTGAGTGAGTGAGTGAGTGAGTGAGTGAGTGAGTGAGTGAGTGAGTGAGTGAGTGAGTGAGTGAGTGAGTGAGTGAGTGAGTGTGTGTGTGTGTGTGTGTGTGTGTGTGTGTGTGTGTGTGTGTGTGTGTGTGTGTGAGAGTGTGAGAGTGTGTGAGAGAGAGAGAGAGTGTGTGAGTGTGTGTGTGTGTGTGTGTGTGTGTGTGTGTGTGTGTGTGAGAGAGAGAGAGAGAGAGATTTAGTTTGTTTGATCAGTATTCATATATATTCATGCTTGCACTTTCTATCTTCATAGTTTCTCCAATGATAATGCAGTTAGGTGGAAGACGACTCCAGGGGTCGTAGGAAACAAGTGATAAATTCGGATAAATGGGAAATAAAAGTAATAAAAGAGGGAACAGTGACACAGGCCAAAAAAAAAAAATGTTTTGCCACCTTATTGACTTTCATATGCACCTCTCTATAAATGTAATTATTTCGCATTTTACTTGTTTTTTGTGTATGATATAAGACAAACGTATTTTTCTTTCTAGTTGATGTGATGTAAGAGATAAGATTGATAATTCGATTTCTTTTATTTACACTTCAGTTTTGATGGCTGTTGTTATTTATGTTGTTGTTGTTATTGTTGTTATTATTGTTGTTAATATTATTATGGCTATTGTTTTTGTTGTCATTATAATTATTGTTGATATTGTTATTGTTAGTATCATTAATCATTATTGTTATTGTTATTATTATTATAGTTGTTGTCATTTTGTTATTTTATTACTGTTATCATCATCATCATCATCATTACTGTTATTATCGTTATTATTACTTATTTTATGAATATTGTTATTTTCATTATGAATATTATTAGTTGTGTTTGTGTTTTGTAGATATTATCAATTATTATCATGATTAGTAGTATTTTTATTGTTGTTGTTATTATTTATTACTATTGTTATTATTAGTAGTATTAGTATCGTTATTATAATAATTATTATCTGTATTTGATATTATATCATCACCATTATTATTATTGTTGTTATCATCAATATTTCCATTGTTATTATTATTATTGTTATTATTATTATTGTTATTATTATTGTTTATGATAATGATAATTAGTTTGATCATTATTAGTTGTTGTTGTGGTTGTAATTATTTTTCTTTTTTATAACTAGTATTATTAATATCATCGCAATCATTATCATCACCATCATTATTATTATCTTTTATCATTATTTGTTATCATTATTGATATTGTAATTATTATTATCATTATTATTATTCTCATTGTTTGTATTGTTATTCTTACTATTATTGTGATTATTATTATTATTGTCATCAAGGGAGGTGCTTAACAAGCCGTAAATATGAATTAATTTGAATTTTGAAAGTGCATTTTGTAAGAAATGATTGAGCGCTGAGTGACAGCATCGAGTTTTATACAAGTGATTAACCTCCACCTCTGCCCACACCGCCTCTGCCCTTTCTACCCTTGCCCCATGCCCCTCCCTTTCGCTTTCCCTTCTTGCCCTTTGCTTCTTGCCCCTCTCTTTACCTTTACCCTTTTGCCCCATGTCTCTCCCTTTCGCTTTACCCTCTTGCCCCTTGCCCCATGTCTCTCCCTTTCCCTTTCCCTTCTTGCCCATCCCTTTCCTTTCTCTGCCCTTATCCCCATTATCCCCCAAACCAATGCCCTCCCCTTTCCCCTTTCCTCTTCCCCCCCTACGTCTCTCTCTCTTCATATTGTCTCGCTCCTCCCTTCCTTCTGCCCTCTTACTTTCCTCCTGCCCCTCCCTCCCTTGCCTTTCTACCCTTGCCCTTTCCATGTCTCCTTCACCTCCTTTCCCCCATGCCCTCTGACTGCTATTTCCCCAACCCTCTCTGCCCCCCCCTCCCTGATACCTCTTTCCCCTGGCCCCCTGCCCCTCCTGCCCCCTGGTTCCCCTTACGTTCCTCCCCTCTTCTCTTTCCCTTCTGCCCATACCCCACACCTCCGCCCCCTGCCCATTCCCCTCATTCCCTGACCCCTCTGCCCCATACCCCATATGTTCATACCCCCGCCCTCCCCCTCCCCCTTCCGTGTCACAAACCCCGTCCCCCTGCCCTTCCCCTCCCTCGTACCAACTCCCCTCATACCCACTCCACCTCCTCTCCCCTCCCCTCCTCTCCTACCCCTTCCCCTCTTCCCTCCGCCCATACCCCTCCCCCTCTTCACCCCTTCCCCCCACCCACCGTCCCCTTTCCCTTTTCCCTTCGTCCCCCCTTCCCTTTTTCCCCCTTTCCCCCCTTTCCTCCCCCCCCCTTCCCCCCCCCTTTCCCCCTTCCCCTTCCCCCCCCCTTTTTCCCCCCCCTTTTCCCTTTTTTTTCCCCCTTCCCCCGCCCCACCCATTCGCATCCCCCCCCCCCAGGCCCCGACAGGAAGGTGGCGCTGCGTCGCTCCCTCGCGCGCGCAGCTTCGAGCCGCGCTCTCCTCGTGGCAGGGGCGGCCAGCGGCGGCGGCGGGCGGCGGCAGCTGGGGCGGCACGGCGTGGATCGGTTCGGATCGGCTGTCTCTTTTCTTTTTTTTCTTGGTGTGCTTTGTTGGCTGTGGTGTGTTTTTTCTCGAGTTGTTTTCTTTTCGTTTTGTTGTTGTTATCTGTTTTTTTTTTTTGTATTGGTGTTTTTTTTTTCTTGGCGTGTTTTTTTTGTTGTTATTTGCTTTCCTTTTTATATCTCTTTTTTCTCTCTCGGTTTCTGAGTCTTTTCTTGTCCTTCTCTACTCGCTCTTCCTTTCTTTTTCTTCTTCTCCTCGCCTCGTCCCCTCCTCCTCCTCCTCCTCCCCTCCTCCTCCTCCTCCTCCCTCCCCTCTCTCCTCTGCCTCCTCCTCCTCTCTCCTCCTCCTCCTCCTCCACCTCCTCCTCCCTCCTCTCCTCCTCCTCCTCTCCCCTCCTCCTCCTCCTCCCCTCCTCCTCCTCTCTCCTCCTCCTCCCCTCCTCCTCCTCCTCCTCCTCTCTCCTCTCCTCCCCTCCTCCTCCTCCTCCTCCTCTCCTCCTCCTCCTCCTCCTCTCTCTCCTCCCCTCCTCCTCCTCCTCCTCCTCCTCCCTCCTCCTCCTCCTCTCCTCCTCCTCCTCCTCCTCCTCCTCCTCCTCCTCCTCCTCCTCCTCCTCCTCCTCCTCCCTCCTCCTCCCTCCTCCTCTCCTCCCCTCCTCCTCCTCCTCCTCCTCCTCCTCCTCCTCCTCCTCCTCCTCCTCCTCCTCCTCCTCCTCCTCCTCCTCTCTCCTCCTCCTCCTCCTCTCCTCCTCCCTCCTCCTCCTCCTCCTCCTCCCTCCTCCTCCTCCTCCTCCTCCTCCTCCTCCTCCTCCTCCTCCTCCTCCTCCTCCTCCTCCTCCTCCCCTCCTCCTCCTCCTCCTCCTCCTCCTCCTCCTCCTCCCTCCTCCTCCTCCTCCTCCTGTTCTTCTCTTCCCCCCCTTCGCCTCGAGATCACAGAATCCGCCGTCTCGCAGCGCCCCGCACTCGCTCCGGGCTTCGTGCTCGGGCCGGCGGAGGTTTTGTGTCGCAACGGTTATTCAGCTGTCTGTTTGATGTTTATGTATATACGTGTGTGATATATGTATGTATGTATATGTATATGTGTGTATATATGTGTGTGTGTGTGTGTGTGTGTGTGTGTGTGTGTGTGTGTGTGTGTGTGTGTATGTGTGTGCGGTGCGTGAGCGTGAGCGTGTGCGTAAGCGTATGCATGTGTATGTGTGTGTATGTTAAGTATGTATTTATGTTTATCTATGTATGTATGTAAGTATGTATAATATGTATATATTTATGTATATATATATATATATTATATATTATATATATAATAATATATATATATATATATATATATATTAATATGTATATATATGTGTATGTGTGTGTGTGTATATATGTATATATATATATATATATATATATATATATATATATTATATAATTATATATATATATATATATATATATATATATATATATATATATATATATATATATATATATATATATATATATATATATATATATATACATATATATATATATATACATATGTATATATGCATATATATATATATATATATATATATATATATATATATATATATATATATATATATATATATATATATATATATATATATATATATATATATATTTGTGTGTGTATGAATTACGTATTTATGTCTTTATGTTTGTATGTATGTATATAGGTATGTATGTATGTATTCACCCCCCCCCCTTCCTCTATGAAGAAGGGTATCGTGGCGTCGAGCTCAGCTGGAACGGCCGCTGCAGCAAAGTCATTCCGCCTCGAGGCTGATTCGCCGCTGCGCCCTCGGAGGCTTCCCCTCGCCGCTCGGGTTCCTTGGCAGCTGGCAAAATGCAGCGGACTTTGTCTCTTGGCGAGGACCCGACGAGTTGTCGAAGGTCTAAATTTACTCTTGGTTTGTGTGTGACTTGGTTGCTAACGAGGGGGACTGGCCAGCTGTTCGCTTCTTGAATCGGGGGGACCCGTGACCTTGACTCGCTCTCTCCTCTTCTTCTCTCTCTCTTCTCCTTCTTTCTCTCTCCTTCTCTTCTCTTCTCCTTCGCTTTCTCTTCTCCTTCTCTCTCTCTTCTCCTTCTCTCTCTCCTCCCTTTCTCTCTCTCCTTTCCTTCTCTCTGTCTTTGCTTTGTTTCTCTATTCCCTTCTCTTTTTTTGCCCGTTTCTCTCCCTCTCCTACCCCGCCTCTCGCTGTATTTTTGTGCACTTTCCTTCATCTTCTTATTTATTTATTTTCCGTTTCTCTTTCTTTCTCTCCTTCTTTCTGTTTTCCGTTTTTCATTTTTTCTTTCTTTCTTTCTGTTTTCCGTTTTTCTTTTTTTCTTTCCTTCTTTCTGTTTTCTGTTTTTCTTTTAATTTCCGTTTTTCTTTCCTTTCTTTCTGTTTTCTGTTTTTCTTTTAATTTCCATTTTTCTTTCCTTCTTTCTTTCTGTTTTCTGTTTTTCTTTTAATTTCCGTTTTTCTTTCCCTTTCTTTCTGTTTTCCCTTTTTTTCTTTCTTTCCTTCTTTCTATTTTCAGTTTTTCTTTCTTTCTGTTCCCCGTTTTCTTTTTCTTTCCTTCGTTATATTTCTGTTTTTCTTTCTTTCCTTCTGTCTGTTTTCTCTCTCTCTCTTTGACCCCAAGACTTGACCTCTGATTTTATTGACACGAGCCTGCTTTTGACATGAATGTTTTCCTTTCGAGAATTGCTTGTGCGTGTGTGTGTGTGTGTGCGTGCCTGGGTTTGTTTGTGTTTGTGTTTGGTGTGTATCCTCTATGAGTTTTTTTTTTTTTTTCATTTTATTTTATTTCTTGGCATCGTGTGTATTTGCGTGTGTGAGTTTGTGCGTGTAGGAGGATGGGGGGGGGGTGGAGGGGGGTAAAGGGAGACTGGGGCACAGAGTCATTTTAATACAACAATTTTCCGTGTTTGGTGGAGTGGAATAAAGACGCTGTACACAAGAGAGGTTTGTGGAAAGAGGTATTTCAAATTCCATTTAGACCTGGTAATGAAATAACCCTGTTTTGTATATGGATTTTCTGTGTGTGTGTGTGAGAGAGAGAGAAAGAGTGAGTGAAAGTGGGTGAGCGTATGTGTATATGTGTGTGTGCGTAAATGTGAGTGCAAGTGTAAACGTGTAAGTGTATTTGTGTGTGTTTACGTACTGTTGCATCTCGAGTCCGTTGTTGCTGTTACATGTGGCCGGAAAAAAATGGGGAAAAAATATAACAGACGAACCCATTTTCCGAAGAAGGCTGATTGATCCACGCCATGTCTTGGCTGCGGATGGCTGAAACAAAGACAAAAAAAGATAATTCTTCTTTATAAAGTGTATCTAATAAACAAGTATTGATGTAGTCCACTCTTGTGTACATAGTAAAGCGAGTGTTTTCTGTGCACCGACGGAGCCTTCCGGAGCAGG
>NW_020869897.1:219718-222218 GCF_003789085.1 Penaeus vannamei
GTCAACATTCCGGACGCCTATCAGGTGGGTGGGCGGTGCTGGGGTGGGGATGGCGAGGGGTGGTTGCGTAGGGGATGAGAGAGAGAAGAGAGAGAGAGAGAGAGAGAGAGAGAGAGAGAGAGAGAGAGAGAGAAGAGAGAAGAGAGAGGAGAGAGAGAGAGAGAGAGAGACAGAGAGAGAGAGAGAGAGAGAGAGAGAGAGAGAGAGAGAGAGAGATGAGACACAGAGAGAAGAGAGGGAGAGAGAGAGAGAGAGAGAGAGAGAGAGAGAGAGAGAGAGAGAGAGAGAGAGAGAGAGAGAGAGAGAGAGAGAGAGAGAGAGAGAGAGAGAGAGAGACAGACAGACAGACAGACAGACAGACAGACAGACAGAGAGAGAGAGAGAGAGAGAGAGAGGAGAGAGAGAGAGAAGAGAGAGAGAGAGAGAGAGAGAGCGAGAGAGAAGGAGAGACAGAGAGAGAGAGAGAGGAGATACAGAGAGAGAGAGAGATACAGAGACAGAGAGAGAGACAGACAGAGAGAGATACAGAGATACAGAGACAGACAGACAGACAGGGACAGAATGAAAGAGAGAGAAAGAATGAATCTACGACCAACTTGCATCTATATTTACGTCGTGGAGTCAGAGCAGTGTCCCAGGTGGTCCTTCTGCAGATAGTTTCAGGTGAATTCAGACTCAGTGACTCGTAGCGAAAGCCTCGCAATGGCTGGGGAAGCAGAACGGCGCTTCGAATACTTTCTTTTTCATTCTAATGGAGAGATGGGTAGTATTTCTTACGTTTGTTTTAAATAGATAGTATCGATCGAGCGTGTTTGAGCTACATTACCGGCACATTGCATTCATAGAGCATGTTGCATGGCAAGAATTTGTGCGTGTTGCAGGTGTGGGTGTCAGGCCTGCAGTGCTTGGAGTTCAGCTACACATATTTTGGGGCGTTAGTGCAGAGAATGAGTGTGTGCCTGTGGGCAAGTGCGTGTCTCTTTACTCGTGTGTTCTGAAACACTTTGTGTGCGTGTCGTGTATGGGTGTGCGAGTGCGTGTGTGCGTGTACCGTGTGTGTGTGCGTGCGTGCGTGTGTGTCGTATGTCGTACGCTGAAAAGAGCGTGGCATACACAGGTGTGGGGGTACAGGCGCGGTGCCAAGAGGGGCGTTGGCACCGCCTCAAACGCAACTCCACCAGAACTTATGCGAAGGAGGTGAGGAAAGAGGGAAAATAAAGTGAAGGAATATAGAGATGATGACAAGATTAGTAACGTAAGAGGAGTAAGGGAGAAGGAGGAGAAGCAAAGGTGAGAGAGAGAGAGAGAGAGAGAGAGAGAGAGAGAGAGAGAGAGAGAGAGAGAGAGAGAGAGAGGAGAGAGAGAGAGAGAGAGAGAGAGAGAGAGAAGAGAGAGAGAGAGAGAGAGAGAGAGAGAGAGGAGAGAAGAGAGAGAGAGAGAGAGAGAGAGAGGAGAAGAGAGAGAAGAGAGAGAAGAGACGAGATAGCGCGCGAGAGAGAAGAGATAGCGCGCGAGAGAGAACGAGATAGCGCGCGAGAGAGAACGAGATAGCGCGCGAGAGAGAACGAGATAGCGCGCGAGAGAGAACGAGATAGCGCGCGAGAGAGAACGAGGTAGCGAGAGGGAGTGAGAGCAAGAGAGAGAGAGAAAAAAAATAATTACGCATCCCCGGGCAGGATCACCGACCGACCGACGCCTGCATGAAGGGGCGAGTGTCTGCGTAACCCGGAAACAGCCTAGGCGAAGATGGAGTTAAAGAGAAAGTGCGCAAATAATCATCTAAATGAAACATGAAGGCCAGTTCCATACCGAGTCCATCGATGTGTATTTATGAGCTTATTGAATTCCCGAATGGCTGCTCTCTCGGGCCGTAAGATGTTCAACTTTCATCGTCTGTTCATCATTAAAAACAACTTCCTTGTCGATATTTGGTTAACTTGTTGACAATGTAAATCATTGTCTTCCATGTATTTATTAACGGTTTTAAATGAACTGCTTGCATTTAGAATTGCTTTCGCTCTCGGAATCTGCACTTCCAGTTAAAAACATTTGCGCACTTTTGTGTATGGCAATAAAAATGAGGACTCGTAATTCGCGAGCAACCGAGCACGGTTCACTTCATTTCACAGGTTTTTGGAATAATAATTTTAGCGATTTATAAGACCAGTGGATTTTTTTTAGAGCGCAGCGCTCATTGGTTCACGCGATGAGTGACGTCACGCCAACCCAGGAAATGCATACACTATCGATTCATCTGCCGTCATTAATTGTAAATTATTCTTTCGAAAGTTCTGGCATATCCATTGCTCTATGCGCCCTGCAGTACCTGGCGCACCCGTGGCAAATTCAGGAATGAGAAAGGAGTAATATTGTTTAACTCCGAGGTTAGTCCGCCAACCCTGGCGGGAAATATTGTCAGCCAGGTGTAGACGTTCGTTAGTGCTACTATTAATATTGGCGTGTCCTCAATGAGTAATTATTTGCTGCTGGGTGAATAAAG
>NW_020869897.1:224718-227218 GCF_003789085.1 Penaeus vannamei
TCACACACACACACACACACACACACACACACACACACACACACACACAGCACATTTCAGATATGATTGATTATGGATATTTAGAAATTAGAGAAAGTTTTATTTTTTATTTTTTATTTTTTTCCTTCAATGTACTTGACATTATCAATTTTGAATTATTGTTGTTGTTTTTTCCAATGTACTTGACATTATCAATTTTGAATTATTGTTAAGTTGTAAAATGTTACATGTACTTACTTATTCACAGGTGATGCTGGACCTTGCACGAATCATTTTTGAGGAGCAAAGTACAATAGAACAGATGGTCTACCGCATCATGACACATACACAGAGTTTACTGCAATGTGAACGTGTGCAGGTGAGTTTGCATTCATGTGATTTCTTTATTGAGCAGATAAATTATTAAGTTGATCTGCTGTGACACCATACACAAATCTATGCATTTGTGTTAACAGGGAAGGTTATTTCTTCCTTTGACTGTGTGTAGAACAGAGTAGCTTATTTGTAGGTTTAGATATAAGGTTGGGTACAATGCTCAACCCGTTACCTTAACTTGCTCTCTTTTCGTCTCCCACCTCAGATCCTTTTGGTGCATGAAGCATCTCAGGGAACCTTTTCACGAGTGTTTGATTTGGAGGTGAAGGATCTGCAGGGAAAGGATGCTGAGACCCGTACGAGTCCGTTTGAGTCACGCTTCCCCATCAACATTGGCATCACAGGCCATGTTGCCACCACAGGGGAGGTATGGAGGAGAGATTTGTCCATGCCAGACAGCCACACCAGAACCATTCCAAATACTAAGGAACTTGGAGCCTTTAATTAAAAAATGGAGACTTGACTTAGAAAGCTGTTATTTCAATTTATTATATACTTTTTACTTTACTACTTTCTTTTCAGCTATAAAAAAAATGCACATCAACCTTATTGCTCAAATATTCTTAATCATCCTTTATCCATCAACAGACAGTGTGCATACCAGATGCCTATCAGGACTCCAGATTTGACCAGTCGGTAGACGAGCACACTAACTTCCGGCATCGTTCCATCTTGTGCATGCCCATCAGAAATACGGCAGGCAAAATTGTGGGTGTTGTCCAGCTAATCAACAAATTCGACAACCTTCCCTTTACCACCAATGATGAGAATTTCCTAGAGGCCTTTGCCATCTTCTGTGGGATGGGCATTCACAACACACGGATGTAAGAGCCAAATAGTTGTTTTGCTTTTTCTTCGTTTTGTAGAGTAGTCCTGCCTCACTCCCTTCGTATCATACTCCTGGTGTATTTATTGGTCCAAAATTTATGATTTGCTCTGTTCTTAGCTCTGACCTTTTTTTCATCCATCAGGTATGAAAAGGCTGTGATAGCAATGGCCAAGCAGAAAGTTACGCTAGAAGTACTTAGCTACCATGCTGCAGCTCCAAGAGAAGATGCACTGAAACTAATGGTAAATTGGATTTTCGCCTGTCAACTTGCCCACATTGAATTTTTTTCCACAAATTGGCTTAATTGTGATCAATACAGAATGATTGCCTTGAAATGACGTGTGTGTTTATTCATATTTTTCTTTTATTCCAGAAAGTGAAGATACCCTCAGCTCAGGCCTTCAGATTGTATGATTTCAAGTTTGATGACTTTAGCTTAGATGATGATGGAAGTTTAAAGGTTAGTGTTGAATATTCAGTTAAACCAAAAAACAAGGCTCTGTAATCCTTTTTTCTATGACTAAGTATATTTTATAAATATGAAGGAGGAATAAAATTACAATAGTGGTTTGTATCTTACAGGCTTGCCTTAGGATGTTCCTTGATTTGGACCTCATAGGAAGGTTCCACATAGAATATGAAGTCCTATGTCGTTGGTTGTTGAGTGTCAAGAAGAACTACCGCAATGTCACATATCACAACTGGCGGCACGCATTCAATGTTGCACAGATGATGTTTGCCATCATTACAGTAAGGATTTTGATGGAAATATGTTTTGCCTTTCTTACCTTGCCTCCCCACTTTTTGTCTCTTCTTCTTGCCCTCCCTCCTTTCTTCCCTGTCTTCCTTTCTCTCTCTGTGTAATTCAGTTTTTCATACATTGGTTACCTGCAAATAGAATTTATAATTTACGTTGGGATTGGTAACCTACTCATACAAATGTCAAAAAAAGCAAAAATGAGAGAAAACAAAGAAAAGAGGGCTAAAACTCTCATCCATTTCAGACTACCCAGTGGTGGAAGGTGCTGGGTGAACTTGAGTGCCTGGCTCTGCTTGTTGCCTGTTTGTGCCATGACCTCGATCATCGGGGCACCAACAATTCATTTCAGATCAAGTAAGTTGGGCAGAGAGAAATGATGTAAGGATAGGTAAGAAATATACAATTATAATTCTTAAAAGTTCTTAAAGTGATCAAGAGTTTTGGGTTTGTAATGAGTATGTGAAAAGGCTTGTACTTTTGGGCTCCTTAAAAGGTTAGCTGAACTACCTTTTTCTTTTGCATGTGTAAGATCTATT
>NW_020869897.1:229317-234317 GCF_003789085.1 Penaeus vannamei
CTGAAAAGAGCGTGGCATACACAGGTGTGGGGGTACAGGCGCGGTGCCAAGAGGGGCGTGGCACCGCCTCAAACGCAACTCCACCAGAACTTATGCGAAGGAGGTGAGGAAAGAGGGAAAATAAAGTGAAGGAATATAGAGATGATGACAAGATTAGTAACGTAAGAGGAGTAAGGGAAGGAGGGAGAGAAGCAAAAGGAGAGAGAGAGAGAGAGAGAGAGAGAGAGAGAGAGAGAGAGAAGAGAGAGAGAAGAGAGAAGAGAGAGAGAGAGAGAGAGAGAGAGAGAGAGAGGACGAGAGAGAGAGAGAGAGAGAGAGAGAGAGAGAGAGAGAAGAGAGAGAGAGAGAGAAGAGAGAGAGAGAGAGAGAGAGAGAGAGAGAGAGAGAGAACGAGAACGAGATAGCGCGCGAGAGAGAACGAGATAGCGCGCGAGAGAGAACGAGATAGCGCGCGAGAGAGAGAACAAGATAGCGCGCGAGAGAGAACGAGATAGCGCGCGAGAGAGAACGAGATAGCGCGCGAGAGAAGAACGAGGTAGCGAGAGGAGTGAGAGCAAGAGAGAGAGAGAAAAAAAATAATTACGCATCCCCGGCAGGATCACCGACCGACCGACGCCTGCATGAAGGGGCGAGTGTCTGCGTAACCCGGAAACAGCCTAGGCGAAGATGGAGTTAAAGAGAAAGTGCGCAAATAATCATCTAAATGAAACATGAAGGCCAGTTCCATACCGAGTCCATCGATGTGTATTTATGAGCTTATTGAATTCCCGAATGGCTGCTCTCTCGGGCCGTAAGATGTTCAACTTTCATCGTCTGTTTCATCATTAAAAACAACTTCCTTGTCGATATTTGGTTAACTTGTTGACAATGTAAATCATTGTCTTCCATGTATTTATTAACGGTTTTAAATGAACTGCTTGCATTTAGAATTGCTTTCGCTCTCGGAATCTGCACTTCCAGTTAAAAACATTTGCGCACTTTTGTGTATGGCAATAAAAAATGAGGACTCGTAATTCGCGAGCACCGAGCACGGTTCACTTCATTTCACAGGTTTTTGGAATAATAATTTTAGCGATTTATAAGACCAGTGGATTTTTTTTAGAGCGCAGCGCTCATTGGTTCACGCATGAGTGACGTCACTCCAACCCAGGAAATGCATACACTATCGATTCATCTGCCGTCATTAATTGTAAATTATTCTTTCGAAGTTCTGGCATATCCATTGCTCTATGCGCCCTGCAGTTACCTGGCGCACCCGTGGCAAATTCAGGAATGAGAAAGGAGTAATATTGTTTAACTCCGAGGTTAGTCCGCCAACCCTGGCGGGAAATATTGTCAGCCAGGTGTAGACGTTCGTTAGTGCTACTATTAATATTGGCGTGTCCTCAATGAGTAATTATTTGCTGCTGGGTGAATAAAGATTGCTGAATGATTTGATTATGTTTTCTTAGAATACTAATATGTAGTTTGAAAGATTGTAAATTGGAAGGCTGATACCGGGTGTTTGAGAGAAGTCGTGTGAGTGGAAAAAGGTCAGGACCCCAGGCGGAACTGCCGTCGATGATGCAGTCTCTGTTGGAACCACTTTATGCCAAATGATACCATGTACAGTCATTCACTTTTATTCTTATTCTACACCTCCTTGTCCAACTTGAATATTATTTGTTGTTTTACCATTTCGAAGTTTGGGATCTGCATGATGTTTTACATTTATGTCTGTTTCAGCGGTAGCTCTCACCTGCGTAATTCATTGTTGCCCCGTGGTTAGACTCGCAGGAAGCCACGCTCAGTGCAGCATCGCCTTGTCAGAAAGCCCAGTCTCCTCTTTGATGACTGTCAATTGCCTTTGTTGGGAGAGGCATGCTTGCTGAGTTGTCAGCTACAATTTTTGTCAGTCTTTTATAATTGCTTGTACCGATATCTCTTTTGTAATTGGTAATTTGCTATTTTTACGTTCCCGACAGGACCCGAGGTTCAATCCAGACATTGATGGCATGACGGGCTACAAGACGCGTTCGATGCTGTGTATGCCCCATCAAAGACAGCGCCGGCGAGGTCATAGGGGTCGCGCAGGTCAGAATGGGTCAGCCTTTCCTTCAGTCTCTCTCTCTCTTTATTCTCTCTCTTTCTCTTTATTCTCTCTCTCTCTCTCTCTCTCTCTCTCTTCTCTCTCTCTCTCTCTCTCTCTCTCTCTCTCTCTCTCTCTCTCTCTCTCTCTCTCTCTTTCTTTCTCTCTCCTCTCTCTCTCTCTCTCTCTCTCTCTCTCTCTCTCTCTCTCTCTCTCTCTCTCTCTCTCTCTCTCTCTTCTCTCTCTCTCCTCCCCCTCCCCCTCCCCTCCTCCCCTCTTTCCCTCTCCTCCCCCTCCCCCTCTCCCTCCCCCCCTCTTCCCTCTCCCTCTCCCTCTCCTCTCCCTCCCCTCCCCCTCCCCCTCCCCTCCCCCTCTCCCTCTCCCTCTCCCTCTCCCTCTCCCTCTCCCCTCCCTCTCCTCTCCCTCTCTCTCTCTCTCTCTCTCTCTCTCTCTCTCTCTCTCTCTCTCTCTCTCTCTCAATCCCTCCCTCTCTCCATCTCCCTCCCCCTCTCTCCATCTCCCTCCCTCTCTTCCATCTCCCTCCCCCTCTCTCCATCTCCCTCCTCTCTCCATCTCCTCCCCCTCTTCCATCTCCCTTCCCCTCTCTCCATCTCCCTTCCCTCTCTCCATCTCCCTCCCCCTCTCCATCTCCCTTCCCCTCTCTCCATCTCCCTCCCCCTCTCTCCATCTCATTCTCACTCATTTTACTCTTACTCTCTCTCACACTTTGAATCTCACTCTCATTCTCGCTTTTACACACACACTCATTCTCATCCTCATTCTTTCTCTTACCCTCACTCCTTCGCTCTTCTCCTGCCAATCTCATATACAAGTAAATGAGGATTTCAGCGCTTGAATTTACCATTTTTTCTTTCCCGCAGGTGATCAACAAGCACCAGGGCCCTTGCTTTACAGTCAGCGACGAGAAGGTGTTCGAGTCTTACCTCCAGTTCTGTGGGATCGCCTCAGGAATGCCCCAGTTGTATGAGCGCTCGCAGTTGGATGTCAAGCGGAATCAGGTGTGTTGTTCATTTGTAATACACAGACACATACATATGCACATGTACACGCACATGCACATATACACGCACATGCACATGCTTCGTCAGGGCATTAGCGAAAAGGCCTTCGGCATATTCGCGTGTTTTCTTGCCCTTCCCTTCGTTGTTCCTGTTGTAATTTGTCCATCATGAATTCCCAAGACATGAAACAGGTACATACACTTTTACATACACATACACATGCACATGCACATACACATACACAAACATACTCAAACACACACTCACACTCACATTCACACTCACTCAGCTCACGCTCACGCTCACGCTCACACTCACGCTCACACTCACACTCACACTCACGCTCACGCTCCACGCTCACACTCACACTCACACTCACACTCACACTCACACTCACACTCACACTCACACACACACACACACACACACACACACACACACACACACAACACACACACACACACACACACACACACACACACACACACACACACACACACAACCCTCA
Organism: Penaeus vannamei; assembly: GCF_003789085.1. Taxonomy (NCBI): domain Eukaryota; kingdom Metazoa; phylum Arthropoda; class Malacostraca; order Decapoda; family Penaeidae; genus Penaeus; species Penaeus vannamei. The sequence continues at coordinate 232,916 of NW_020869897.1, forward strand.
CTCACTCACTCACTCACTCACTCACTCACACACTCACACACTCACTCACTCACTCACTCACTCACTCACTCACTCACTCACTCACTCACCACACTCACTCACACACTCACACACACACACACACACACACACACACACACACACTCACTCACTCACTCACTCACTCACTCACTCACTCACTCACTCACTCACACACACACACACACACACACACACACACACTCACTCACTCACTCACTCACTCACTCACTCACTCACTCACACACACACACACACACACACACACACACACACACTCACTACACTCACTCACTCACTCACTCACTCACTCACTCACTCACTCACTCACACACACACACACAACACACACACACACACACACACACACACACAGCACATTCAGATATGATTGATTATGATATTTAGAAATTAGAGAAAGTTTTATTTTTTATTTTTTATTTTTTTCCTTCAATGTACTTGACATTATCAATTTTGAATTATTGTTGTTGTTTTTTCCAATGTACTTGACATTATCAATTTTGAATATTGTTAAGTTGTAAAATGTTACATGTACTTACTTATTCACAGGTGATGCTGGACCTTGCCGAATCATTTTTGAGGAGCAAAGTACAATAGAACAGATGGTCTACCGCATCATGACACATACACAGAGTTTACTGCAATGTGAACGTGTGCAGGTGAGTTTGCATTCATGTGATTTCTTTATTGAGCAGATAAATTATTAAGTTGATCTGCTGTGACACCATACACAAATCTATGCATTTGTGTTAACAGGGAAGGTTATTTCTTCCTTTGACTGTGTGTAGAACACAGTAGCTTATTTGTAGGTTTAGATATAAGGTGGGTTACATGCTCACACCCGTTACCTTAACTTGCTCTCTTTTCGTCTCCCACCTCAGATCCTTTTGGTGCATGAAGCATCTCAGGGAACCTTTTCACGAGTGTTTGATTTGGAGGTGAAGGATCTGCAGGGAAAGGATGCTGAGACCCGTACGAGTCCGTTTGAGTCACGCTTCCCCATCAACATTGGCATCACAGGCCATGTTGCCACACAGGGGAGGTATGGAGGAGAGATTTGTCCATGCCAGACACAGCCACACCAGAACCATTCCAAATACTAAGGAACTTGGAGCCTTTAATTAAAAAATGGAGACTTGACTTAGAAAGCTGTATTTCAATTTATTATATACTTTTTACTTTACTACTTTCTTTTCAGCTATAAAAAAAATGCACATCAACCTTATTGCTCAAATATTCTTAATCATCCTTTATCCATCAACAGACAGTGTGCATACCAGATGCCTATCAGGACTCCAGATTTGACCAGTCGGTAGACGAGCACACTAACTTCCGGCATCGTTCCATCTTGTGCATTGCCCAT
>NW_020869897.1:261768-269268 GCF_003789085.1 Penaeus vannamei
CAATTACCATTATCATTATCGTTTATAGTATTATCATTTCAATTATCTATACTTCAGTTACTAATATTATCATTATCAGTGTCATTACCATTGTTAATGCTGTTAACACCACCACCATCATCATATCATCCCCATTATCGTAATCATTATAATAATGATAACCATTATAATTATTATAATTATCATTACTATCATTATTATCATCATCATTGTTGTTAGTATCGTCATTATTATCATTATGATGATTATCATTATCATTATTATTACTTTCATTATTATCCTCGTTTTAATCATCGTTATCAATATCATTATTACCGTTATCATTATTATCATTATCATTATCATTATTATTATTATCACTATCATTATCATTATTATTATCATCATTTGTATGATGATCTTTATTGTTATTATCATTATCATTAATTTATTATTATATATTATATCATATATCATATTCATTATTATTGTTATTGTTATTATTATTTCATATTATTATTATTATTACTATTACCATTATTATTAGTATTGCTATTGTTATTATCATCATTTTTAGCATTGTCATTACTATTGCTATTATCACCACTGTTGTTGTTGTTGGCTATCATCATTAATATCAGTATTACCATCATCATCATCATTAGTAGTAGTAGTAGTAGTAGTAGTAGTAATAGTAGTAGTAGTATAGTAGTAGTATCATAATTACCATTCTAATTATCATTATTGTTACCATTGTTGTTGCTATTACTATCATCATGATTATCGTTACTACTACTAATATTATCATCATTATTAATAATATTATCCTCATCATCTTCATCAATATCTTTATTACTATCAGGTTTATTACTAGTGATATAATATTGTTAATAACTATTATAATAATAATGATAATAACAATAATAACAAAAATATGAATAACAAAAATGACAGGAGCAATAACGATATTACTACTAATTATAACAGTAGCGATGATGCACTAATAGAGCGCATACCTCCGCCAAGGCATTAGGGTCACTGATGTAATAAAAATTTTCACTCTTGAAGAATCACATTCAAATCACCACTTTCTCAAGTACACTGTTAACATGTTTCCCTATTTCGCAATGCTAATGAATCCTTTAAAAAAAATCCTGGATCCGGATCATAATCACCACAGTTAAGCTAAAATAATAATAATAATAATAATAATAATAATAATAATAATAATAATAATAATAATAATAATAATAACAACAACAAAAATCTGTTAATATTTTTTTAAATTATCCTTCGCAAGATCCGGCTCATTATCCGGATCACCACCAAACTTTTGTGGCATCTAAGCTGTGTTTAGACAAACCTCTGGCAAAAAAAAAAAATCATAAAAATCTGTTCATAATTTTTTTAGTTATCCTGCTAACCAACCAATACACTAACCATTGCTACCAAAAAGATAAACACCTTGGTGGAGGTAATAGATAATAAAAGCAGCAGCAGTAGTAGTAGTAATGATATCATAATGATGTTAAATACATATCAGTAATATTATCATTACCATTATCATCATTCTCAGTATTATTATGAACTGTATGAGAATCATTTTCATTTTAACAAAAATAACAATAATTTACCTGTAGCAAATGTCAAAAAAATACTAAATATTTCAAATATGAGCCTATGATTAATTGTCTGCAGGGACATTTGGATTTTCCCACCCTTGAATCTCTCCTCGTTTTTTAGGAATCACTCGAAGCAAATGTTGCGAAGAGTATAGACCGTGGCCCTTCCGTCCCTCCGCGTAGCCACACTACTGATAAGAATGACAGCAATGAGCAGCGAACGAAAACCGAAGGAGCGAGAAATCCCAGAGTTCCCCCTGCGGCCGAGTGCGCATGCGGCGCTCGGCAACGCATGGCCGAAGGAGCTTTGTTTACATCCGAGGACGACCTGACTCGTCTTCTTTTACCCTCAGTCTGTGTCGTCCTCGGCTTATTTTGATGCTGTGAGTATCCACTGAAGGAAGGAAAAGCCTCCATGATGAATTGAGAGTGCAGTAATTTTACAGTTCGATTCCCGCTTGCCGATAAGAGCGAGGGGAATGGGTGTCGTGTATAAAATCCCCCATAAAATAACCTCGTCGCTGAAAGTGATGTTTCTGAAGTTGACATTTGTTATATTTTGGTTTGTCATTTACAGAGATTTCTCTAAGAATGTATCAGTAAATTTACAATGTTTAGCGCAGATGTGAAAGTAACACTAACTCCGAATAGTCTACAACCTTAGGGTTACTAAGAGTTACACATCTGGTTATTGCAGGAAACATTATTATGATGTGAATATGACAAGAGAATGGTGTGTGATTATGATAAGAATTATAATGATGTAACATATAGAGAAAGCATCTGATGGGTCATATCAAGACCAAGTTGTACCCTTAAAATTTGTAGCAAAAATATATAACCACAATTATTATTTTCCACAATGCATCTTTGTGAATTTTCATAGATCTGATGAAAATATATGGCAGTGTGTATTTCATTGTTTTTTTATTCAAAATCTTGTTTTTGCCAGTCTGTGAAAGTAAATAAGTATATCAGATATTGGAAGCAAACAGAGAAATGGAAGAAAGAAAAGCAACAGTTGAATAAAACATATGGACATATCTCTGTTAACTGCTGTTATTTCCCCTCTGGAGCATGTAAGTCCTGGTATTCAAATAGTATAGGGATGCAGCACGTGATATATTTCGATGTTTCCATTAGCCTATTTTTTTTACTTCATAGGCCTATAGATCAGAAAAGGTAACTTGGTTATTAATTTTGTTTACACATGTCATTTGCATTGTACAAACAGCCCAGCATCACATTTCAATTTTGAAAGAGAACAGATGGAGATTGTACTCTGAATGACATAGGCCTAATGTTCTTTTCAAGTCTACTTTTAACAAAAGCATAGTCACCAAAGAGTCAATTATTAGTCCTACCCATCTCACCTGTTCACCCTGTCCTTGAGTTTTAGAAAGATCCTCTTTTCTACTCTATTATTAGTATTTTTAATGAAACGATGATAAGCATAGGATCAAAAATAATCATAATGATAACAGTTTTGATATTGAAAACAATTTTTCTCCCAGTAATTCAAAAAATGGATTTTTTTTCTGGTTAAGCATTTGTGGGGGCCATCAGGTGCAAACAAAATGCTCAAGACAAAGCTTCAGTGAGTAGTGCATGTACTTAGCACCATTGGGTTAAATCATTTGAATTTTGGTTCGTGTAACTTTTACAATAATAGGCCTTTAAGAAAAATGTTATTCTGAAAGAAGCTTGCATTTGTTTATATATATAGTTAGATAGATAGATAGATGTATATGTCTACATATATAGATATATATATATATATATATATATATATATATATATATATATATATATATATATATATGTGTGTATTTATATATATTTATATATAGATATATACACACACATATCCATACATATATTACTCAGGAGAAATTTGTTTCATTTTTTTTTTTTTTTTCATATATAGGTAAATGTGTACAAAATTAAAAGTAGCTTTCAGATCTGGATTTTTTCTCATAATTGTATTGGCTGGTCTGTTCAAGTCTGTTGCTGTATTCTCTGATGGAAGGCTTTCCATCTAAAGTCAGTATTAATTTTGAAGTTTTCTAGTTTGTGATTGTAGCCTCTACACCTTTAGTGACAGGGAAGGGACAGAAATATTCAGGCAAAATAGAGCTTCCTTTGGTTCCCAGTTTGATGGTGTATCATCATGAAATTGTACTGTCTTTGTGAAATGCATATAGTGGAAAACTTTGTTGGCCTCTACTGGATGACTTGGAAGCAGAGGCAGTTTCTGAACATTTATTTTCCCAGATAATTCAGCTAAAATATAGTATATACAATACTTTCTTTTAAAAAATAATAATGAAATAAAATCATGGGGCTCTCTGTACTATATGGTAATATTTGAAGTATAGCAACATTCATATTTTTGATTACATACCCAATTTATTCCCCTCACTCCTACCTACCAAGCTTAGGGTCACCATTTATGCATAAAATTATTTATGTTATGGTATTTCTTTTAAGAAATGAAAACATAGTTGATATTAGATGACCCAATAATAAAATATATGTATTTTAAGACAGTTGTCACCTGTTCACCATGGCATAGCTAATGCAGAGCCACTTTGAAAATTTGGAGAGTTAATTTTTACATCATAGAGAGAGAGGCATAGAGTGACTGACCACCATCCTTCTGCAAATACCCAGTTATGTTGGCTGAAATAATATCCAGTTGTTGATTGGTTGGCTATCAACTTTGATTTTGCTAATTTGGGAATGAAGGAAAAAATGCACAATGTCATAGTGCATTTTAAAGTTAAATTCTATGTAATTTGTCTGTAAGCTCTTTAAAATAAAGAAAAAAAAGTAGATAGATCAAACAAAAAAGATCTCTGTGAAAAGAATTAAATTACCACAGATTTTTACTTCAGAGAAGAGCATTCATTAACTCTCCAATAATCCAGTAAACTTGCTAGCCTACATCTGTTTTAGTGTTGGAATTATAAATACTTCAAGGAAATTTTGCACAGCATTCATTTTGTTGTAAATGGGAGTGTAATTGCCATGTCTCTCCATTATTTTTATTATTATTATTATTATTATTATTATTATTATTATTATTATTATTATTATTGTTATTGTTATTATTGTTGTTGGTGTTGTTGTTGTTCTTAATATCATCATTATCTTGATCATTATCATTACCATTATTATTATTGGTGTTATTATTATTACTAATATTGTTATTGTTATTATTGTTGTTGCTATTTGGTTGAATCTATCTTTTGATTCACTATTTATTGTGATAGGCTTTAGGAAATTTCAAATTTTTACAGTATTGATTTAAATGATCTTTAACCCATTGCCTCAAGGAAAATGTGTTCACTGTAGCATTGTGGGGAAAAGCTTTTTGCTAATGCTGTCAATATTGATACTGTTATTTTATTGTATACATTAGAATTACTATAGTGTTACTAACATTACTAACAGCAATATCAGATGTCAGAAAATATTTTCGAAAATTAAGGAAAAGAGTGAGTGAGACAGCTAGTACTCGTAATTGGCTCATTGGTGACTTAGTACTTGTGGAGCAATCTGTGTTAAACACACTGGGTATGGCATGTATGCACTTGTCATCCCCAATGGCTTGGGCCAAAAGTGTCCAGAGAGGAATTAAGATTACGTGAGTTTCAGTTTTTCAATAAATAATGTTGGTGTTGATAGTTGACATCCAATTTGGTTTATTATTTGTCTAAAGAGAAAATTACATTCATTACATTTATTTTTAATTCTTATTGTGGCTGTTTTCATTTTCATTATTGTGTACACATTACTGTGTTTATGCTTGTGCACATTTTATATATATATATATATATATATATATATATATATTATATATTATATATATATATATATATACTTACAGACATACATACATAAACATACACACATACATATACATACCTAAAGATACATAGATAGATAGCTATGTACTTAAATGAATACATATGTGTAAACGTGTATGTATATGTTTGTGTATACGTATACTTATGCTTATATGTATACATATACCTTTACGTATATGCATGCTTATATGTTTACATATACCTATATGTATATATAGACTTGTATGTATACATATACCTATATGTATATGTTTGTATTCATTTATGGATACATAAACATATATGTATATATATATATATATATTATATATATATATATATATTACATATACATGTATGTATATTATGTACATATACATATGCATATGTGTATATATATGTATATATACATATACATATACTGATACATGTACGTATGTATATATATATATATATATATGTGTGTGTGTGTGTGTGTGTGTGTGTGTTGTGTGTGTGTGTGTGTGTGTGTGTGTGTGTGTGTGTACATATGTATATATATTTTTTTATATATGTATACATTATATATATTATATATATATATATATATATATATAATTATATATATATATTTTATATATATACATGTATATATAATATATATATATATATATATATATACGTATATATATATATATATAATATATATATATATATATATATATGTATGTATATATATATATATATATATATATAATATATATATATATATATACTATATATATATATAATATATATATATATATATATATACATATATATATATATATATATATATATATTATATATATTATATATATATATATACATGTATATATATATTATATTTATTTATTTATATAATGTGTGTGTGTGTGTGTGTGTGTGTGTTATCATTATTATAATTGCTATTATAATAATATTATTATAACTATTATTTCTTGGTATTAGTACCATTATTATTTTATTTTTTTATTATTGTTGTTGTTATTGTTCTTTTTCTTATCATTGTTTTTATTATTATTGTCATTATTATTATTAGTGTTTATTTTGTTGTTCTTGTTTTTATTTTACTATTATTATTGTTATTATTGTTTGTGTTGTTAATGATAATGATATTACCTTTATTTTATAAATATCCTATCATTATCATTAGTGTTGTTATTATCATTATTATTATTATTATTATAGTTGTTATTGTTGATTCTGTTATTATTATCATTAGTAGTATTGATATTGTAGTTGTGTTTTTTATCATTATTATTGTGATTATTATTATTATTGTTATTGATGTTATTATTATCATTAGTAGTAGTAGTATTGTCATCATTATTATCATTATTATTAGTAGTATTGTCATCATTATTATCATTATTAGTAGTAGTATTGTCATCATTATTATCATTATTGTTATTATCAATATCATCATTGCTTTTATTATTATTGTTATTGTATTTGTTATTATCATCATCATCATCATCATCATCATTTTCATTTTTATATGATTATGATTATTATTATGATTATAATCAACATATTATTTTATAGTCATTGTTCCTACTGCTTTTGGTGTTGTAATTATCAGCAGTTCCATTCTTATATTTATTAACTATTCTTATTGCTTTTTCTGTTGTATTGATTATGTGTTATTATTATAGTTATTGTTATTATTTTTAGTAATAATAGCAGGCCTAGTAGTGTTAATATTGAATATTTTTGAAGTTAATGTTTTCATTATTATTACTATTAGGCTATCGTTCTCTGGCATGGAGGTTTTGATTTTGATAATGTTGGTTTGTTTATTCATTGGTTAGCAGAATAACTCCAAAAGTTAAAGAGCAGATTTTTATGAAATTTTATCCAGATTTATGTCTTAGTCCACCTTAGAGGCCATTAGATTTTTGTTGTGACCTGGATCATGATCTGGATCCAGGAATTTTTCAAATGATTCTTTAGCATCGCAAAATAGGGAAACACGGACATCACTTGGGTTATGAGAAAGAGGTGATTTAAATATGATTTTTCAATTG
>NW_020869897.1:290918-295918 GCF_003789085.1 Penaeus vannamei
TGACACTCATTGCTATGTTGTATATCAATTTACCCGTGACATTGTAGGAATGTATAATAAATACCATCTGTGGATCCAACACGCTTGAGGTATCAACTTTGATATATAACAATATTATACACATACCTATCACTACAAATAAAAGGGAGAAATAAGGTATTTCTCCGTGCCTAGTCCTGACCCAGATACTTTGTTGAGCAACAGTCCCGCAACAAAGTACCCAAAAAGTCGCGCTCTTCAGTTGAACCCAAGTCCAAATAAGTTTCCTAACTGTTGCTGAAGAGTTCCGAGACACGATTTTGAGTGTTTTTGTTGGATCTTGGGCCGGACTAGGCTTTTGATAAAACGGAAAATTAAAAATTGGTTCTGATTAACGCGGGACGCCCGGCAATGTTTATTTTTTCGGGTGTCTCATATGTGGGGCACCCGTCGTTATTGGGTTAATAATAATAATAATAATAATAATAATAATAATAATAATAATAATAATAACAAAACCACAATAATAATAACAAAAACAAGTAAATAAAAAACATTCTATCAGCAGAAACCCCTTTAATCCCGAAAATTAATTAGAAGTACAGCAAACAACATTTCTCACTGATTTTAACCGAAACTTTGCACAGTGCTCTTTACTGCATAAACATGCATTCGTATTAAGTATGTAAAGCAGTGGTTCTTAAACTTTAAAGTTAAACAATCCCAAATGTCGGCGAAGTAAAAAGAGAACCGTAACTAGAGCATAAACCACCACCTGTTCATGCCGAGACGTCGTAGGAAGCAGAGACATAGATAAAACTGTGATGGACATCGGTTTTCGAAATCAATTTTTCGTTTCATACTTTTTATCTCAACTTATTTCATACGCACCTAATTTTGGCATCTTTAATACCAGTGTAGATGTTTGTAGTCTCGCCTCGGAACTGCCTAGTCCAAAAACACAGCCCTAAGCATCGTCATTATTATCATCATTACTACTACTACTCTAGTCCTACTACTACTACTACTTAAACTATTACTACTTCGACTAATACTAGATCATTATTGTCACTGTTATTGTCATTCTAATTCTCATTATGATCATTATTAGACATTATTACTATCATTATTATCATTATCACTCTTATCCTCCTCTTCGTCATTATCATTATCATCACCATTATCATTACCTCCGGTTATGTTTTTGGTAGCACTGACTAGTTTGTTAGCAGGATAACCTGTATAGTTGCAAACAGATTTTTATGATTTTTTATCAGAGGCGTGTCTTGGCGCAACTTGGGTGCCATTAAATTTTAGTGGTTATCCGGATCATATATTTTTAAAGGATTCATCAGCACTACAAGATTACACGGGCGACACCAGTGTAATTGAGAAAAAGGTAATTCTACGTGTGAATATTACAGGCGCTTGGCGGAGGAATGCGCTCCCAGGGTGCTTCTAGTTGTTATTATTATTATCATTATTATAATCCTCATCTCTTATTTTACGTCACTATCATCACTATCACTATTATCACCATCATCATTATTATCAATCCTATCACTATCATACCCTCGTTACTATTATCCTCCTCATTATCATTACTATCATCATCACCAATATCATTATCATTATCATCACCAACACTATCATCATCTCCAATATCATTATCATCACCAATATCATCATCATCTCCAATATCATTATCATCACCATCACCAATATCACTATCATCATCTCCAATATCATTATCATCATCTCCAATATCATTATCATCATCATCACCAATATCATTATCATTATCATCATCATTATTGTTATTACATCCGCCAAGGTTTTTGGTAGCGTTGGCTTGTTGGCTAGCAGGATAACTCAATAAGTTATGAACAGATTTTTATCTTTATTTTATTAATTAATATATTTAATTTTATTTTTTATTTATTTATTTTACCGAAGGTGTGTCTTAGCCCAACTTAGATGTCATTAAATTCTGGTGATGATCTGAATCATGATCTGGTTACTGGGCAGGAAAACTCAAAAACTTTAGCAGTGTGTCTTAGGCCACCTTATATGCTATTAAATTTTATTGATCATGATCCAGATCTAGGAGTCATTTCAGAATTCATTTGCTTTATCATATAGGGAAACATGGACGTCATTAGTGTATTTGAGAAAGTGGTGACTGTAATGTGATTCTTCAAGTGTGAAAATTTTTATTGCACCATCACCATTCCCATTATAATAATAATAATAATAATAATAATAATTAATAATATTATTATTATTATTATCATTATCATTATTACTATTGGTATTATCATCATTATCATAAATATTATCATTATTATTATTACGCAAAAATATTTGTCGTATCTCCATGCACCAAACAGCAAAGATATGCGAATTATATAAGGAGGAAAAGGGGGAGGGGGATAAATTCAAATTCCTTGTAATTTCCACTAGCGTCTTTTCTAGCACCCATTTCATAGGGATAACTGCATTTCAGCTAAAGCAATGCCAAATCTGATGATACCATTGGGAAGAAAAAAGCGCGTTCCCTCTCGTTGCATGTTCTAAAATCCTTTTTTTCTAAGGGGGGTTAATGATTTTTCAAGGAAACAAAATTTAGGGAAAATGGCTTACATTAATGGGATTTATATAAGTGTTTGCTTCTATGTAATGCAACTTGAAAACTCACTCTTGGAGGCGAAGTGCACCAGTGTACGGTACTGGGACTCCCTCAGGACGCAGTCGGAATTCACAAAATGCAATAAGGCTAACATGGATTTGCGAGAAGTAACATTTTTTAAACCAGATAATCGATTTACTTGTATAGGATTCTTTTATTACTGCTCTCTCTCTCTCTCTCTCTCTCTCTCTCTCTCTCTCTCTCTCTCTCTCTCTCTCTCTCTCTCTCTCTCTCTCTCTCTCAAACTACCCAGTTTAAGAACCACTCATATATAATGATAAATGTAGATATATATACACCATTTCAATGCAATTCTTCTTGAACTTGGGCATATTCCCTTACGACTTTGACTCTCTCTCTCACTAACCGAATGGTCGTATCTAGCCCTTCCATGCCTGTCGGAATACACCGCTTATGAAAATGAATACCTCTAGGGAAGGCTGTCAAACACGCAGCCCGCAAGCCTCATGCGGACCGCCGCACATTTGCTATTTAGAGTCGGCTGTTTTACATGATTATTTAAGTCTTATAAAATTATCACTTATACTCTTTTAGAATTAATAAAATAGTCTCCCACGTTTTTAAGTCAACAATATAGTTTTAATACTGCCTTAATAAGATGTGGTTTTAATCTAATCATGGTTATCAGAACTGCATGTTGTATACTAAGGTGAAATGTGGGCCCCTGGCGTAAATGAGTTTGACAGCACTGCTCTAGAACACTTTCTACCATACAAGAAATGTATACTACACGCAAATGATAAAAGATGAGATTTCCCTTATACCAAAGTGTAATTAAAGATAGAATCTAACATAAATGTAAGAAAAGGATAGCAAAGATATATCAATGAGACCGGTTTTTCATCACGATCTCTCTGTTAAGGTTTATGACGGTACCTTTCAAGGGATTAGTGGAGACCGTATGGATGCCCTTCTAACCTCGGTCTGCAGCTGGGACCCAAGACCAGGCATTTACAGACCCTCCTGATTCCAAATCGTTCGCGTTTGCACTGCACTAGGTCGGTCATCATCAAAGAAAGATTAATTTACATTAACACAATAGTAATCATGTATATAGCACACTTTGTACGTTCCGATTCCGGTTGATGCAACACTGCGGTACGCCTATAAAAAGCATAGTACTTATACTGGCAAGCAATAAAAATCATATTCTTTTTGAAGAAGAGGTCTGTCTTTTTTTAATTAGTCCTGTCCCAAGTCAACCACAGAAACTCCACGGCACTTAAACCTGTCCTCGACACAAGATTCTGTAGGACTTTCTAGTCCCGTCTTCCCTTTCTCCCTTCCTCCTGCCTTTTTGTAATGAACTTTAAATTGTTTTTGGTGGGTCGTTCAAATGAGATTCCTTCTTTCTCCTTCATTTTTCGATAATTTTTCTGTACATGGTATTTTATCCTTCTTCTTTAAATCTACATCTTCATTGTTTCAAAGCAATTTGCATATTGATTGTTTAATACCTAATATTTGCATCCGTATATCAGGGTAGACACTGTAGCATTTCATAAACCCTTTTTGTTTTTTTACTGAAAGGTCTGTGCGGATGCGTGTCATTTCTATATGTCGTGTTTTGCTATGACAGTTCGTGCTTGGATTCCAGTGCTGTATGTAAAATCATGGGTTACGCTGTTGCTAAGGTAACTGAATTTTGCGATTTCTTGGAGCTGAAGATTTCATATATAATATGATCCTATATCGGGGAACTGTGTATTGGTTTTCTTCTTGATGTGAACACCACTTTGCACATTTATGTAATTCATGATGAATTTTAAGTGGCTTGTTCGCTGTTTTATCCTTTGCATGATTAAAGAATAAATCTTTCAATCTGTTTGTTCACTGAGATCTCCATCGATTGATAAAGGTACTGCTTATTTCTAAAGCAGGTTTATCAAAATTCTGGCACCTACTTCCAGTTCTTCGAAGCTTTTCATTATAACAATCTGGCACTATGGAAGGCTATTTATAACTGATAAAAGACATTATTTTGCATGTGCATCTTTAAGGGTTGTAAATCTCAAAAGAATGAAGAAAAAAAAACATGTATACATATATATATATATATATATATATATATATATATATATATATATATATATATATATATATATATATATGTATATGTATATATATATGTATATGTATATGTATATATATGTATATATATGTATATGTATATATGTATATATATATATATATGTATATATATATATATATATATATATATATATATATTATATATATATATATATATATATGGCTTTTCTTTATCGAAATCCAACATGGTCCCACCTGATTTCTACATTGAATCTTCTTT
>NW_020869897.1:321514-324014 GCF_003789085.1 Penaeus vannamei
AAATAAACATTGCAATTTCCATTTCGTCTTACATGTGTCAGAAATACAGCTTTGGGATGTGAAACTGGGCCACTGAAATGTCTCTACTTCAGTTATTTACAAAATTATAAAAATGCCTATTTTGTATGGTACTACGTACACTGCTACATGTAAGTATTTAATATATAAGTTTGGCAACAATTATGTATGCAAAAACAAATATCAAATGGATTCGAAGTGCTATTTGCTTGGTTCACTCTATGTTCTCTCACGGCCAAGTAATGAGCCAAGGAATCAGAGAAAGGCCTTTGCAGGCTCCTCGGAACGAGGACTGGCAAGAGAATATAACAAGCTAAACAAGGTGTAGATACTGCATACTTTCTCTTGTTAGGCTAGAGCAGTCAACCGGCGAATATGGTCTTTGTATCATTATCGAAAAACACTAGCTCCACTCTCGTGTGTGTGGGGGGGGACTGCCTGAAGATTTTGCATGTATTCGTTTGTGCGTTTCTTAGTAGCATTGATAACATTTTTAGCACAGAAATAAACAATGCGCTTGACTGTCAGCAGTAGACTTAACTTATTTCAATTGAGTTAAGAACGCCTGTGACGATTGTTTTAGTGGAAAGTGAAAATGTAATTTCATGTTTCAAGTAGCGGGAACTTCGACCCTGCTACAGTGCATTAGATACTTCTAATGGTCATGTTGAAAGTTACATCATATTCCCCATATCTTGCGGGATTAACTGAACGACCGAAGTTGGAGAGACATGCAGATGACTGGAACGAGAAAGAGAGGAAGAGAGAAGGGAGCGAGAGTGAAACGCAGTGGCTGAACGGCATTAAAAAACCCGTGACACGATAATCACCAGATCGTCGAAGTCTTCCCACAACCTTCGCATCAAAGCATCGAGCGTCGCGGGTCACGAACCTGTCAAATCTTTTCGGCGCCATTCCACCAAGCAATAGTTATCGGTAAGCAAGGCATTACGATGGGTAAAGATACCTTTCAAATATAAATTGGAATGTATTCCATCTCGAAAGTCATTTAGGCCATCTGGAAATAGATCTTTTGTGATTTCTTTCCATTATTTTCCCCATATCTAATATTGGCTGAAACCAAAGCAAGAGAAAATTGCCTCCTTAATAGCTGGTACTTGGAGCAGAAGGCTCTTGCAGGGGTGAACTTTGCAACTTCGGCTGAAAGTGAAACCGAGCCATGACGCAACAAATGTAGTAGGTCAAGGGCGATGGCGCAAGCGCGGGGGTGCCGGTGTAACAGCCCAGAATATACCCGATGTATTTTAGGCCAGGCTGTTTCACACCCGGGGTATAAGTTGGGTTAAGCCAGTGTAACAGCCCATACTATAACCCCCTCCCTGAATATCCCTGGGATTATTTTAGGCTAGACTGTTTTATATCTGGGGTTTAAGTTAGGTTAGGCCAGTTTATACCCCCAGATATAAAGTGGGCTAGGCTAGGCCAAAATATACCCTCTGGGCCAGAATATACCCCTTCCTATTTGCGTGTAATAATCATATTAATACACTGCAGGAAGATAATTGCTGGTGTTAATGCTGATCATGCACTGATCTTACAACTACATTGAGCGTTGAATTCTAATATTTTGCATATTGTACAGGCTGCATTGTTTAGAAAAAATGACATGCATATTTTGCAACTATTCAATCAACGGCAGCCAAAACTGAAAGGTATTAACCATTTTCGTAGTTATGCATATATATAAAAGTACATATAAATATTTAAATAAAACACACCACACAAAAACACACAACACACACACACACACATATATATATATGTGTGTGTGTGTGTGTGTGTATATATAATATATATAATAATTATATATATAATATATATATATAATACATATATATACATATACATATATATATATATACATATATAATACATATATATGTATATATGTATGTATGTATGTGCGCGCACGCACACACACACACACACACACACACACACACACACACACACACACATACATATTATATATATATATATATATATATATATACATATATTTATACTAATCTCCGACTTTATATGGCCTGTGTACTATTAGTATTGCTGTTGTTATCATGATTATCATCATTATAATAACTATTAGCAGTAGTACTAATATCATCATTATTATCATTAAAATCATCATCATCATCATTTACATTATAATTATCATCATTAGTTTTAATCATAATGATGATCGTTATTATTGTTAGAAATATTTCTCTTATAGCTATTATCATTATCATTGCCATTATTATTATTATTATTTTAATTATTATTATCATAAACAATGCCACTATCATTAACATCATTACTATTACTATTATTATTAACATTATGTCGGTCAGTATCAAGTATTAATATAAAGCATGTATTTGTGGGTTTCATTAAAGCATTTTGTTGAACATCTTACATTTTCATGATGTTGAGCGAATAAACAATTTCATGAAGACTTCTTTTGTTTAATAAAGAATGCCCG
>NW_020869897.1:351514-354014 GCF_003789085.1 Penaeus vannamei
AATGATTGCATGTCTGTGCTCATGGCACACTGCATGCATTATTTTCTAGCACTTTTTATATGTCTGTAGCAGGATTATTTTTTGGCCGTTGGTAACTCAGGAATAATGTCTTCTAGATTTGCTCAGTTCACACCCTTGTATTCACTAAATATTTGCAGAGTTGAAAAAAAAATTACTATTATGACTGACGTGAAGTAATTTCTAGTTGTTTACCTCTAGTTCAAAAGGAATATATGTATAACTGGTAAAAGAAAAGGGAATTTTAAAAGTAGATTCTTGGTAAATGTATCTTCGGCTACCTTGTCTAGTGAGAGGAAGTCCTTTTTGTCGGGGATGGGTGTCCTCTTCACCTCCCATTCCCACTTCCCCATGCAGGTATTTCTGGACTGACCTTGGCTTGTGTTGTCTTTATGAATTATTATTTGAATGGATAAACTGCAGATAGACTCAGTCATGTATGCTTTATTCTTACTTGTTAACGTAGGTTTGATAAGGAAAAATCTGATAATGTGTACTGATGACAGTTTTAGGTAAATGTCAATTGAAGTAAACTTGTAAATATGTGTATTGTCTTTTTATATTATTTCCTCTATTTCTATTATTATTATTGTTGTTGTTGTTGTTATTGGTTTATGTTTGTTATCATCATTATCATCATCATCATCATCATTATCATCATTATTATCATCATCATTATCATCATCATTATCATCATCATTATCATCATCATCGTTATCATTATCATTATCATTATCATTATCATTATCATTATTATTATTATTATTATTATTATTATTATTATTATTATTATTATTATTATTAATACAGCTAATATAATTATTTTTATTATAGTTATACTAAAGTTTAATCTTTTCCTGTCAAAGGAAACCCAAATAGTCATTGATAAATCCAAGATCTTATAGAGAAGGTAGGAGGTTGAATGTGTAACATGTCAGATTCATGAACTGATGGCTTAAATCCTTAAGCTAGTGGGTATGGAGAGTGATAGTGCTCTTACTGGGGAGTATTAACATTTCAGAGGTACTTTCCAAGCATTTTATGATTTGAATAATACTGTAACTTGACTATAGTATAAAAAATGGAAAACTAGGCTCTCACAGTTTCATCAAGGAATAAAAACACATTTTTTTACATCTTGGATTTCAGAATTTCTCGTGTGGTTTATGAGATTGCATTAATCTTAAAGTCTAGTTTATTTGTAGTCGGAGATTGCAGCCCCCTCTTTTCCAATAGGCCACGGGGAACCCGTGGGAAGTAAGGGTTTTAGGGTTCAGAGAAATTTTATGAAACATTTTTGATTTCTGCTAAATGTAATTTTTTATTTGAATTGAACTTACTAGTTAAGTATTCTTTAATCGCACTAATGGTGCAACTGCTGCGTGCACAACAGCAGTGCTCCTCCTCACACCACTTAGTTTATAGCAAAAAGGTCTGCAAACATCCACATGTATTTAGGCAGGATTTTGGCTGGACTGGTTTCCTAGGTGTATCATTAATGTATATTCCATATTAGAACCTGTACAGTAAGCACACTTAACTTTGTGATATGAAAACTAGCTATAAACTGTCTCCAAAAGTAAAAAATTCTTAAGCCCTGAGCAGTAAGCATTCTACATAGATTTAATTGGTTATCAACTAAATTAATATTCATTATCTCAATCTGAGATGTACAGGAACATTCAAGGAGTTGCAGGTTATCATTGATTTCTATGGAACTACTTATTAGGGTACAAATTTACTGCTAACATGTATGTGTCATTGCAACACTTTCCTGTGATTACGATATTTAATAAGTTAAAAACAGTGATATCCGACACCACCACTCAACAACATCAGCCATTAATGCTGATAAAATCCATGACAACAAGCAAAAAAAAAAAAAAAAAGAATCATTATCTGCCTAAAAAAATAGTTGATGGTTAGAACTAAATCATTGTCAAAGAAGGTACTTATTTACATGCCGAGGTTATTTCTGTGCAGAGATTACAGTTGTGCATTTAGGTTTTACCTTGGCTAGGAGCACTGGAACATAGCTTGTGGACTTGGTTGCATGAGGATTAGTCTGCAAATTTTGAAGATTATGCTTTTACTCTTACATCCTGTGTACTATAGAGATGTTTATAAGAGGACCATGCCCATCAGAAACCATTTCCCCAATTGAAGCCAACAACTTTAGGGGATGTCATAAGTAATGGGGAGGGGGGTGAGGGGGGATATGAGCAAATTTACTTGTATTAGGCATTTTGGAAAGTAAAAAAGTGGAAAATCGGAAAATCCAAACCAAGATTTGGTCAGGCTTAAACTAGAAAAAGATCAGTGTATGAAAAAAAAAAAATAATAAATAATAATAATAATCCCAAACCGCAGACACTCTACTGGTTGCAATTACTTCCTAGCTAATGTAGTCCATTTGTATCAGACCATATGCAGTAGTATTGTTTTATTTTTTAAGTCAGTAATTTAAGTAAAAATAAATTAT
>NW_020869897.1:376300-391300 GCF_003789085.1 Penaeus vannamei
CACTTGCATAAATACATACCACGGGAAAGCTGACTGCAACCTTTTTTTTTTTTTTTTTTTTTTTTCATTATTAGCATTATTATCCGGGCGCTTTCCATATCTTTCAGACTGGCAATCTTATTCTACATTTTTATTACTATCATAGTGCTTATTATGATCATCACCCATTAGTATCACCATCGCTGTCGAATCGTTATATATCATCATCAGTAAAGTATCATACACACACACACACACGACACACACACACACACACACACACACACACACACACACACACACACACACACACACACACACACACACACACACACACCAAAAGCCCCGGGCACAAAGATTACAAGACGCCCGCCGGTTGCAATCAGTTTTTTTCCTATTGTGTATTTTATGTGTATGTGTTTGTTTGCACTGATGCGTGTGCATGTAGGGAATGTGTAACTCTTGATAGGTCAATAGAAATTTCACTCTTTCCTATCATTGTAGTGTCAAAACAAGCCATATCTTTCCTATGTAAAATATGTTCCAGTGATGTAATTGTATATGTGAAATTTTATCTTCAGAGGAACAACAAAGTAATAATATTAGATAAATAATAAATAAATAAATAAATAAATAAATAAATAAATAAATAAATAAATAAATAATAATAAATAATAAATAGATAAATAAATAAATAAATAAATAAACGTGAAAATGGCAAAATATAGAAAATCCGTTAAAAGTGCGATAGAAATCGAATAAGAAAAATGAAGCGAAGCTAATAATTAGAAAATAAAGGCGAGTGAGGAAAAAAGGAAGTAGAAAATCCGTCAAAATGCGAAAAAAATACGCGAAAGAAAGAAGAATAGCAAAATAAGTTATAAAGAAAACAGCAGCAACAAAACAGAAAATAAAGCGAAAATGAAGAAACTTGAAAATGACTACAACCGGAAGTAGAAAATCCGTCGAAATTCGATAAAAATGCGAATTAAGAAAAACGGTGAGAACGAGGAAAAATCCGTTTAATATCTAAAAGGGCGCTAGCAAAACAGAAATTAACACATAAAAAAAAACAAAAACAAAAACATACGTCTAAGAAACTCCATTACCGAATGTTTCTCGTTCATGGATGTGGCCGGAGTGCGCTTGGACGCTCGAGGTGAAATGGGAATGCATGGAACTTTCGGAATAAAAGGTTAAATACAAACCAAAAGCGTTCGGAAATATATAAGAATACGGTGAGACTGAATTTCTAACTTATTTTCGAGAAAAGCTCAAAATGAAATAAACGATAATGCAGTAAATGAATTAAACTTCTTCCATTAACGAATAAATTTGTCTCGTCACTGCTCTTAAGTACATAGGCCTACTTCTGCACGTGGAAACAAGAGACCTTTCAGAAATAATAACCGTATTTGTTAAATGTTAGTTTTTCTTTCTCCTTGCAGGTTTACAAATATGAATTTGACGCCAATAATCACCTTTTTCCTGCGTTTTTGTCGCCAGTCATCGAGAAATTATCGTGGAGGATTTATCTTTTATCACTTCGGACTAAGTTAATGAATATTGTAATCTTTACCTCATCGTTAATACACTAGAAAAAATTATGTATACTCAAGGGACTTCATATCAATAGAAACTACAAAATAATTGGTTTCCACAAAACCCAATACCGCGTTCGGTTTCTCAGCAGACGATGGCGGGGCGATCGTCTGGGTCGTGGGAAGCTCTCGCCTCTCGATGCTTTTCACGAGAAACTCCCCTGCGTGGAGTGGATGTTCAGGAAGAAGTATTTTGACAAAAGTATCTACTGGGACAGAGAATACCAATACATACACATACACAGAGAAACATATACAAGTAGATATTAAAAAAAGAAAAAAATACATATATGATACACACACACACACACACACACACACACACACACACACACACACACACACATATATATATATATATATATATATATATATATATAATATATATATGTGTGTGTGTGTGTGTGTGTGTGTGTGTGTGTGTGTGTGTGTGTGTGTGTGTGTGTGTAAATATATATGAATATAATATATACATAAATAAATAAATAAGATATATAGATAGATAGATAGAGAGAGAGAGTCGAATATGTATTGTTCAATAGATAGATAGATGGATAGATAACTAGATAGGCGTACACACACATACGAATGGCTGCTTGTTTGTGTCTGTGATATATATATATATATATATATATATATATATATATATATATATATATATATATATATATATATATATATATATATATATATATATATATATATATATATATATATATATATATATATATATATATATATATATAATTGAATCCGCTCGGGATCGAACCGAGGACCTCGTGTGAAGCGCACGCGATAACCACTATACCACAGAAACGATAATAGTATCAGTGTCTGCAAAATTAAATACGGATTAATAGAAGAGAACGAGCGAAAGAGAGAGACCTGAAAAGGAAGAGATTGACATACAGAAGACGAGTAAGAGATGGAGACATGGAAAGGAAGAGACAGACGGACAGACAGATGGAGAGAAACATACAAACAGAAGGAGGAAGAGAAGTGTTGTTGAGAGACATACAGAGGAAGGAAGAGAAAGAACTAAAGAGGCAGACAGACACGCAGAGGAAGAGAAAGGGAGAGAGAGAGAGAGACATGCAAAGAGGAAGAGAGATAAACACAGACATAAATAGAAAGAGAGAATGAGCGAAATTCAACAATTCAAAAATTAGTTCTAACAGTGACACCGCCATCTGGGTTCGAGTCTTCGTTCATTAAGCTCATTTTCAATAGCTCTCTGCCGTGATAACAACCCTTTCCTTTTTTTTTGCTTTTTCGGTGATGCATCTTTCAATTACGACATAAACTCTCGTTGTGATCTACCTTTGTATGTGTATTGTGTTGTTATATGGTTATGTCCTACGTAAAGAGATACAGAGAGAGAGAGAGAGAGAGAGAGATAGAGAGAGAGCTCTTTGAGAGAGAGAGAGAGAGAGAGAGAGATAAGAGAGAGAGAGAGAGAGATGGTAGTTATTTATTCTATCACCCTCAGTCTATTTCTCTCGCTTTCTCCCTCAGCTTCCCCCCCCCCTTTTTTAATCATACTATCTAACTACCACTCTCTCTCTCTCTCTCTCTCTCTCTCTCTCTCTCTCTCTCTCTCTCTCTCTCTCTCTCTCTCTCTCTCTCTCTCTCTCTCTCTCTCTCTCTCTCTCTCTCTCTCTCTCTCTCTCTCTCTCTCTCTCTCTCTCTCTCTCTCTCTCTCTCTCTCTCTCTCTCTCTCTCTCTCTCTCTCTCTCTCTCTCTCTCTCTCTCTCTCTCTCTCTCTCTCTCTCTCTCTCTCTCTCTCTCTCTCTCTCTCTCTCTCTCTCTCTCTCTCCTCCTCTATTTACGTGACATAACCACATCTTATACAATACACATAATGCAAGAGAATATAAAACTGTCAAGTGATTCCTCGCGAGATGGAACCGAGAACCTGAGTGTGTGAACCGGGCATGACAAGCGAGAATTTCAACATCTTTGTGGTAGTTAGGTACTGTTATTCCTAAAATCATCAGATTTTTTTTTTCAAGGAGGATAAATGAAAACCGGAAGTCAGCGAAATGAAACATCTGGTGCAAAAGAAGGTTAAACAAATAGATGGATAAATAAATAAAATGAATAAACAAATCCTTCAAAACTTTTTTTTCTCTCTCTCTGTAATTGTCGTTGTGTTTTTGTTAGTTTTTTTTTCCTTTTTCGTGGGAGTGGCGTCTCGAGGTAGCAAAAGCTGTCCTGTTTAGACAAAAAACTGCTTCAGGATATTAGGCCTTTAAGTTTCCAAATAAATATTTAGCAACAGATATTCTCTATTGAAATGTAACTAAGCTGATCGTTTTACTTCAATGCATGCAATATATATATATATATATATATATATATATATATATATATATATATATATATATATATATATATATATATATATATATATATATATATATATATATATATATATATATATATATATATATATATATATATATATATATATATATATATATATATATATATATATATATATATATATATATATATATATATATATATATATATACATATTCATTTATCTATCTATATGTGTGTATACATATATATATATATATATATATATATATATATATATATATATATATATATATAGATAGATAGATAGATAGATAGATAGATAGATAGATAGAGATAGATAGATAGATAGATAGATAGATAGATAGATAGATAGATAGATAGATAGATAGATAGATAGATAGATAGATAGATAGATAGATAGATAGATAGATAATGTATATAAAACGCATACTTATGTATATATATGTATATCCATATATGTTTGTGTGTGTGTGTGTGTGCACATGTATATATATGTTTATATATATATGCATGTATATATGTATGTATATATATATATATATATATATATATATATATATATATATATATATATATATATATATATATATATATATATATATATATATATATATATATATATATATATATATATATATATGCATGAATATATATATACATGTAAATAACACACATATATAATACATACATATGCAAACAACAGANAAGCGAAGACGCCAGCGAAGCTATGGCGCCTTTGACCCTTGAGCGCAGAAGGAGCACCGGCAGGAGGTCGCCGCCCCTTGAGCCGAGAAGGGGACCGGAAGCCCTTTGAGCCGACAAGAGAGACCATTTTGAAGTCGCCGCCGCCTTGAGCCCGCAGAAGAGAGACCGCCAGGAAGTCGCCGCCCCTTGAGCGCCCGAGAAGCAGACGCAAGGAAGTCGCCGCCCTTGAGCCCGAGAAGGAGACTCAGGAAGTCGCCCGAGAGCCCGAGAAGGAGACCCCCAGGAAGTTCACCCCGAGAGCCCGAGAAGGAGAACCAAGGAATCGCCAAGAAAACATCCATCAGCGTTCCTAACGAGGACTTATAAGATGGTCTCACACGCAGCGCCGACTTAGGGTCGCTCCGAGAGCCCCGAGAAAGGACACCCGCAACGGAAGTGGAGCCAGACGAGCGCTGAGAGGGAGAACCCAGGCAAGTCGTCTCCTTGAGCCCGAGAAGGAGACCCAGGAAGTCGCCGCCCTTGATCCCGAGAAAAGGAGACACCAGGAAGTCACCCTAGAGCCCGAGAAGGAGAGCAAGGAAGTCACCCTAGAGCCCGAGAAGGAGACCCAGGAAGTCATCTAGAACCCGAGAAGGAGACCCAGGAAGTCGCCGCCTTGAGCCCGAAAAGGGACCCTAGGAAAGTCGCCGAAGACTCGAGAAGGAGACCCAGGAAGTCGCCAGAGCCCGAGAAGGAGACCCAGGAAGTCCCCAAGAGCCCGAGAAAGAGACCCAGGAAGTCGCCGAAGAGCCCGAGAAGGACCGCACCCAGAAGTCGCCGAAGAGCCCGAGAAGGAGACCAGGAAGTCGCCGGCCCGAGAAGGAGACCACGGAAGACCCTCGCCCAAGAGCCCGAGAAGGAGACCCACGCCGAAGTCACCCTAGAGCGCGAGAAGGAGACCCAGGAAGTCGCCCCGAGCCGCGAGAAGGAGACCCAGGAAGTCGCCCAGAGCCCGAGAAGAGACCCAGAAGTCGCCGAAGAGCCCGAGAAGGAGACAGAAGTCGCCGAGAGAGAAGGAGACCGCAGGAAGTCCGCCCCAAGAGCCCGAGAAGGAGACCCAGAAGTCACCCGAGAGCCCGAGAACGTAGACCAGGAAAGTCGCCATTAGAGTTCCGAGAAGGAGACCTAGCCGAAGTCATCCTTATGAGCCCTCAAACCCATAGACCCAGGAAGTCGCCCAGGATGCTTCGAGAAGGAGATCCAGGAAGTCGCCCAGGAAGCCCTCGACTGCGAGATCCTGGAATTCCGCCTTAGGGAACACGCGGGATTGAGCGATACATGCCAAGGACATTTCCAATACGAGAAACGACAATAAGGCAGCATGAGTGGAGGGCTAAAAGGAAAGCGGTAGGGCCGAAGAGAAGAGGAATTAGCAAAAAACGAAGAAGATGAAGGCCGAAGAAGACAGAAGATGAAGCGCACGAAGAGAACAGGGGAAGGCCGAAGAGAGAAGAAGAGAAGGGACCGAAGAGAAGAGAGGACCGAAGAAGAGAGGTGAAAAAGCGCCGAGCGGAGGGAGGAGGGGGAGGAGGGAGGAAAGGGGGGCGGCGAAGAGACGAGGGGATGAGAAGGGAGGAGGGATGGGGAGGGGGTGAGGGGGAGGGGAATGGGAGTGTGTATGAACTGAAGATTGCAATTATATCTCGCTAAGAGTGAAACAGTAGCGCATGACTGCTTCCACCACCCATTCTAGCTTGCCGTATGGAACCGATGTTGTTTGTGGGAAGTGGGTAGTGTAGCAAGGCGATGCAGAAAGGAGCGATAGCTCTCCTCGATGCTGGGATGTGTATAGGGTGCGTGTGTGTGGTGTAACTTGGTTGGCGGCAAATCTAGTCGGTAACGTGAGCTCAAAGCGAAGGAGCAAAGGGTGCTGCGGGGAGAAAATATTCCAACCGCAATATTAATCAGTAACACCCTGTCATTAATTAATGATTTCCACTGACCCTACTCAAGGTTAACGGGGAATATCCTGCGTAATATTTATAACAATCGATAAACAAGAAGTGTAAGACACCATAAACGACATTAAAAGTGACAATAAAACGACATTAAAAGTGAACAATAAAACGACATAAACAACACGCACCAAACTACAAAGACAATAAAACACTGAACAATAAACGCATCAAACATGAACAATTGACGAAAGCATAACAACACATGACAAAAGATAAAACCTGAACAAAAGATAAAACACTGAACGAAGATAAAACACTGACGAAATGATAAAACACTGAACGAAAGATAAAACACGAAACGTAAAATCAATTTAAAAACACTGTAAAATCACAAAAGATTATTAAAACCTAAATGGACGGCACGAGATCATAAGTCCACTTCTCCGAACACCAAATGAACTCTAGCAACTTCTTTCTCAACCCTCTCATCTAAGGTGCTACAAGCTACCAGTCAAGGCAGAAAGCACATATTACTACTTATGGAGAAAACAGAGAGAATGCCAATGTCCGCAGTTGGTTCCCTCCGACTACGAGTACGAACGAGGTCACGACCCAAGAACCCTCGAATCACCTAGAGTAATAAAGTGCCGAATCAAGACCTCGGTCGACACGGTCAGAGATCATGTAAACGGGCAGGGGCAAGTAAAGGATAAGAATCCAAGGAGATATATCCTACATAATACATAAAAACTTTAAATAGAATAAAATTACTGTAACTCACCACCGGGTTTACAAGATCCAAACAAAACTAATAAAAAGGAGAATACTGAATCTAATTAAATAGGCGAACCTGTACGAATAAAAAATAGTGAACATCAAAATCTGAAAAATGAAATAGAAACTTTACGTTAAAAAGAAACCATCGTATCAGTTAAGGTGAGCATATATAATAAATTGAATGAACTCTAAAAGAGCCCACAAATACTAGCTCAATAAAAGCAACCCGATTATAAAGATGTGAGAATAAAATTAGGAGATCAAAAAAAAGAATAAATGAATATAGGGTTCTGATTTCATTATTAAGTGAAAATACACACATAAAGGACCTAATCATAGCATTCTTAAAGTGGTCATAGGTCCTTTAGAGTCAGGGGATTACCAAATCCATCCTGAGGTCGCTCTCAATCGTATAGCGATGGTTTAGAAGATGTAGTCTGGATATAAAAAATCATACAAATATACAGG
This sequence comes from Penaeus vannamei, assembly GCF_003789085.1. Taxonomy (NCBI): domain Eukaryota; kingdom Metazoa; phylum Arthropoda; class Malacostraca; order Decapoda; family Penaeidae; genus Penaeus; species Penaeus vannamei. Next base: position 384,117 of record NW_020869897.1, read on the forward strand.
TTTATTAAAATAATAATAAGGTTGCTTGGTGTGGCAACACGCCGCGCGCCCGAGCACCTCCTCGCTGGCAGGAGATTATTAATACCAGGGATTTATAAGTTTTTTCAAGACTTCGGGAAAGTATGGATGGCCGAAGTCCGTGAGGAGCTTTCTCATAAAAGAAGGGATTGCATTATGGGAGGATAGAACTGCCAATATTAATTAGGCACCACAGTGTTCTCTCCCTTAATTGGTATATCCATAGTGAAAATAACAAAGAAGTGTGAACTCTATTGTCGCCAACAACCTTCGCGAGACAAGTGAGAGTGTAAAGAAACCAGCTAAAATCCAAAAATACGGGACTTTCAATTATATTTCTTATAACCGAAACGTTCACTGTGGAGATGTTAATAAAATGAAGAGATTTGGGTTTTTGGCATTTCCTGGAAGTGGGACGACGTACTTTTCGACGGTCGTCCACTGGACAACTCCTCCCCTACAAGCGCGGCTAATCCTGGTGAACGTGCTTAGGTAAACAATATGGTTGTAATACAGATGAGGATCCGCAGCGCAAAGGTAGGTAACTGCGGTCGAAAGCACCTTCCACCACTTTACGCAACCAAGAGATTAAGGTAAATGAAATATAAGGTTCATACGCTGAAAATGATTTTGCCTCGGAAATTGATAACTCACAGGAAACGATAAGAAGTACATTTGATCCATATTATGGTGCCAACAGCATCCACCAAATAACATAAGCTCCCCATTAAAGACAACGATCAATTGAGCATTAAGATAACAAATTTCACTTCGAAAAATTACTTCAGATCTGGTAATGGAGGGGCAGTAGGTTGTTATAGGGTTGTTGGGCTTACTCTCCTTCGAATCTGTGTCATGAACACTCACTCTCATGCTACGGAAGCCGGAATATTTCACTGGGAGTACTAGCAATAATCGCTTCATCCTGGCGAGCGAAGTGTGTACATCTTGAACTTCATCCGAGGATAACCGTCACTGATGGAATCAAACAGCATTTCTATCTACTCGGGGTAATACGGTGCGTTTCAGCAACACGTTCAGAGTATTCTTCACATCATCAGAGGTCACGTACTTCCGCAGTTGGTTGATAGTGGACTTTTAATTCCTGGGTCGCGGCATGAAAGGGGTCCTGCAGCGACGTAGTTTGACGGGTCGATCTGCTTGAGAAACTACCTTCATCAGGTCCACTCCTAAATCATATCGGCAGCCAAGGCGTAGGGCTAATGACGTGCGGATCATGTTTTCAGTATCGAAGACGGAATGAAGTGCCTGAACAGGAAATCGCAGCTAATCTGGATCCCACACCTTATATATGAGGCAGGTACACGTATGGGATCCACCAATTTCATGGTCATTATCAATCGCGAACGCCCTACCTCCATCTCTGGTCGTCCCTGGCGCTTCTGATACGGCACCACGACATCTCACGAGCTTTTGCGAAGGCCATTAACACTTCTATAAACTAGCGTCCGTCGTCCAGCTTCGTGTATGTTCGTAGAGGTTAGCGGGACAAATATCCATCTTGTTCCCGTGAGGAGTTAATTCAGAGGCGTAACATTAGATTCACAAGCCTGCTGTTGTTCACTCAACAAGACTTTTAGTGTTGAGAGCGAAACCTGACACTGAACGGACAGCCATCACGGTCCCCAGTCTTGCGGATGCTGACACCCTTACCGAGACGTGGCCACAAGGTATCTTCAGGAGGCAAGGCAACCTGCCTTGAAAGCAGCATCCTAAAAACGTAACCTAATTAGCAAACTGTACACCAGGGTTCATATGCATATCCACTCTTTACATGAAAATTATTCAGAAGCACCCCAACGCGACCTTTCCGTAACTCTAAAATAGGGAAGAACGCACATTCGGCCATCCCCACTCTCTCGCCTAGTGCGAATGGATGCCACACGTGGTGATACACAGAGTTTTGCTACTTCTAAAAATTTGGCAAGGAGATCAATCATGTTTAAAAAGGCTATAATTTGAAAATTCACAATTATCCACACGCGGAAGCCTCCTTCCCACTATAATCACTAACGTTCAAAGCTGCTCTAATCACGCAAGTGGATTCCAAATATTCAAAGTGAACAAATAGATTATTTAATGGAATAAGAATCTAATCAGCAACTGAGTAATCCAGCCCTCTTTGTTCTCTAATGGTACACAGCTGTAATACCCCGGGCGTGAAGCATGGCTCGAAATAGATTAAAATCAATCAGTTACATTATTACGTTTATTATCTCTGGGCTTGCATTCATAGCACATCTCTACAACGAGATCTGCTGAAGACTCTCTTTCAATGGCTTGGAACGCACCATACACTCCAGCTTGCCATTAGAGCATAGAAGCGAGCTTGCCCTGGAAGCAACAGACTCACGTATCCTCCCCGAATTGAGCACACGATCGGTACGAACCTACGACACTTCTGACAACAATTGTGGGAAGTAATACCGTCTCCTGAGCCTGCAATATGTTTTCGAAATATACCATGGGGTAGCCAGCACGACTTATCACAATGGACGCGCTCCTCAAGTACCTCTTACCCCTCTTAAAGCTCGAGGGATTGACTAAGCCCTGTTGTATCACCCTCTCTGGCTAAAACACGATTATCCATATACGGAGGCCCTCCTCAACTCAATCATTCATCGAGCGGGAGCGGAATCCTCCTCCCTCGGGTCACTCTCTCTCCTGGACGATTTTAAGATTAAATCATTGATCTCATTCCCAGCGATCATTCTGCTGTGTCCCTACGGCATTCTGCTGTGTAATTCAAAACACAGCCCGCATCGCATACGGCGTACTAAACTTTAAAAGACTTAATAGCGTCCTGAGTCAAGCATGAGTAGTTTAAGGGTCCTCAGGAAACAGCTATTACATTTACTGTCGTAGTGCTTTGTTGATCAGGTCTATTACCGTCTTTGAAATAAGCGTCTCATTTCTCGCTCACTCCTAACTGATGGGAGGTTATGTCGGCTGTTCACTATAAACACGCTATAACCATAAGTTTCCTATGGTCGGTATAGATGGTTAAAAAAGGCGCGCCGATTATAGAGATATACAATATGTCTATTTTGGCGTAACCGACTATAACTACTGCTAGTGCTAATAAATCAATTACTAGACTCATGGTCGTGATCTGCCTCTCGCAACTCTTCCAGAGACACGAATAGAAAAGAGAGGAACAAGGAGTGTTGCAACAGCCTCGGAGGAATACACTATCCATATCACTGCTCTCGCTACCACTATTTGCATCTAAGCAGGACCTATTGATACACAAACTTTCAAAAAGATATGAAAACACCATGATACGCTATCCGTTAGTGCCACCAGTAATGAGCATTTCTAAGAGAATTAGGATAATTGCACATCATCTAGTGGACGCAGTGGACCATCCTAGTGTTTCAATCTTCAAAGCTTTACAATGTTGTCACTCAATAATTAAAAAAAATTGCCCAATATAATCGATAACCGTGAAGCAAATGAGTCGATGTTCGGATAAGAGACCATAAGACAAGGGAAATATGAGTATATAGTATACACACATGCTTACTGAAGAAAGCCGGAAGAAGCAAACAAGACCAAAACAAACATTGAACGGACTCTCGTCCCCTCATAGATCGCGGAGGTGCAATCCTCCGAGAATGTTCGCATCCTCTCTCAGGAAAAATCGGGCCGAGAGATATTCACTTGTTAGGGCGTAATGAGAAACTAAAATATTTAAAAGAATTCATCATGCTAGTGTGTTTAACATTTTTAGGCACACATTTCATTACGCCGTAAATCACTGCCTGAGACTAAGAAAAAGAGCATAGGTAACATAACCGTCAAGATGCCACAAACTACCAGATGCATCATACACAAAGATCTGTTAGAAAAATAAAATAGAACATCCATCGGATCTAAATTGGTAAGCGCCTCTGAGCATCGTCATCGCTATACCTCACACACAAACAATGACTCTATAACACTACATTAATCAGCTCTTAACTGTATCTTAGCTAGGAGCTGTTGCTCATCACCCTAAATAGGACCATATATTTCGAACACATGAAATACGTCCGAAGCTTCACATCATAGAATCTGCGCTCATTTCACGTCATCTCCATTCTCGGCTGTCTCCTTCTCTCCACCTTCCGATTGTCTGCCATAAGTTACTACGCGGACTTCGGCATCAAGCACGACTAAACCTACTGTGATCCCTAAACAATACTCGAGTCATATGCACATCTGGTCTATACATTAATACCACAAGCATGGGGTATTCGCTATCTGCAGTCTGTGTCACCCCTATTTTATTATCTTCTCTCTCCTCTGATAATCGATCTCGCCTTCAGTCCAACGCCTCAATATCAGCTCCTTAATTACTAACATAATTACCTCTCACAAACAGAACAACGTCGGTACGGGAGACACCAACAAATCATTGAGAGATATGTCGCATATGGTGAAAGATGACCCCTTATCCCTACACGCATCTAATCGCATTCGAATCCGACGAAACGTGACACGCGCACCTCTCCGGCCAATACTCAACCTAAGGCGAGCGTAGCAGCAATATCGTGGTCGGCACTACTCTGCATGATGGGAATAAACATAAAGTTTTGAAACATACCTGTGCACGGATACATTTTGTCCCAGCTTAATATGCATGTGCTGACCTCATCGAATGAGCACAGAACAGGCATGAGTTCGAGTTAATAGGTCTCGACCATTAAATTTAGATTAAGCTCAGTGTAGCGAGCTCAAAAATATCAACCTCCTACCAGACAGAATCGCAGACTACCACCAACGAGGTCAGATGGAGTAACGGCCAACTAACGTCGAGTAGCTCCACGGATGGAAAAACATTCAAAAGCTCCTCAGCGAGGCAGTAAACCAAAGAACAAAGCGATTACCGTGCTGTGCATCAAAAGATCCCCCGTAAATCTAGAAAAACTCGCTGAATTATCAGCACTGTAAAACACAAACCATTAAAATCTAAATCATTAAAATCTAAAACATCAACCATATTAAAAGAACCATCACCAGAACATTCAGAAACCAAACCATTACTATAAGAACAATCTGTAAAATCACCAACACGACGGGTAGTGTCAGGATCATGACACTCATTACCCAAGTTTACCCAACATCGAACCAGGACAATCGGCAGATTCAAAGACTTTATCAATCTTTTCAACAAAAGCGATGTGCGCTCCTTGTTGCAAAATAACTGGAAGCTTACGGTCGTTTACGACCCAAATGGCTACCCGACCTTGCGACACCTGTGTTAGGCTACGGGGAATTAATACCTGGGCTGTTTTGCCCGTGACAATAGCATCCATCCTCGTGCTGGGTGAAACTACCCCTGCCACGAATCTTCCCGTCTGTGGCGGGCAAACTACGGTCTCAGCACAGAATACAGGCGTAGTACCATCATTATCAAACAACAAACTTGGCATACGACGCTCATGTAACATTTTGATACTTAAGGATGGGGTGTCACTAAATGTCATACGGACTCTTACCCCGTTCAACGTGATATAATTCCTCTGTGGAGAATGAAAAGAGACTATCTTAAAATTGAACCTTCTTAACCAATCTATACCAATTAGAATATCGCCTGGGAACCTGACTTCCTCCGATACGATAGTTACATCGTGTTTGCATTTAACATCCTCGCTAAGGGAAAAGGATAAGGCTACGACCTCGACCGCGCGAAACGAGTGGCCTGAAGCACCTCGTAACGTGCGAGACGAAGGTCTGACTGACTGAAGATTCATTCTCTCTTTCAGCTCGTTCTTCATTAGTGTTATTTCCGACCCAGTATCAATGAAGCATGTACACATAATTCCGTTGACCTTCAGAGATATAAGAGGTCTTCCTATTTTGATGTGATCATTTATGGGTGATATCATGGCTGAATCTTTACTACATTCACTTCTAAATTCCCTCTGTGTTTGCCGCACGGGAAGCTGGGAATGGGCGCGTCCCGCGGGCGAGGAAAAGGGACAATTCCGGGAGATATGACCGCCTCATTACAGTATAACATTTTTAATGGGTTTATGGTACCTGGCGTAACATTCTGCCTCCCCCTACAATCTTTGGTATTGTGGGTATTTGTATGATGCAACGAGCAGTACATAGGGGATTGTTTACGCGCACGTGACATCTCATTAGATTTGAATTGGCTGCCTGCACTTTTAACGTGATTCATGCGTATGCTCCAGCATCTCTGTGCAGCATCTACCAGAATCTGAAGAGGCTCCTCCTCTTTCAGGGCTAACGCTTCCCTTAACCAGTGTGGCAAGCCTTGAAGGAACACCCGGCGGATAAGTTCGTCCGGTATCCCTATTGATCTCGGATAGTCTCGTACACCCTGGTAAACAACGGATTCAGTGTTTACAAAGAAGTCAATAGGTGCTTGCCCTGGAGCCAATTTAAATCCACTCAGATGGTTATGGAAATCAGTTGACGAGCATGTACCCCTGAATTTAAGTCTTAATTTTTCTTTAATTCTACCCATGAAACTATGCCATCGAAAATAGGCGAGTTCACTATGAGATCAGCTGTGCCCCGACATGAACTCCTGGCAGCTCGAATATATGCCTCGTCTGTCCGCGGTTGTGTCCCATTCTCGACATGTCGAATCCAGGACTCGACCTCCTGATTTCGTTTTAGAGGCTGTGAAGCAGGGGTTTCGGCTTTGAAAGGCGGAACAGAATCTTTATAAATAACAAATTCCACTGAAGGTGAAACAGAATTAGAATTAGCATTACTGTTACCATTACCATTGCTGTTATTATTACCATTGCTGTTACCATTACTGTGAGCGCCATAGCTTTCTACTAATGCGGCATATCGTTCCTGCATGGCAGCGAGCTGATCACTCAGCTGCTGACACCTCTGACTTAGTTCTTCGTACATGGGGAGGTCTAAATTTTCTCGGAGCTGCACAGATGTATCACGCGATACTTCAGCTGACCGCGGTGAACTCGCTGTTGATGTCCCGGGGATGGGTTGCTCATCAAGTGTTTGCCTAGTTCGCTTTCTCATTGCGTAATTAACTAATTAAAATTGATACAGAACTTAAAAGAGTAAGAAATGAAACTAAAAACGCAAATACCAAATAAGAAAACGAATACCGAATGAGATGCCACAAACAATTAACGTTTAAAACTACTCGTTGA
>NW_020869897.1:396300-398800 GCF_003789085.1 Penaeus vannamei
ATTGTTTGTTTTAAGCATAGTCGGCGGTTAGCCTGAACGTAATACGTTAAAGCATGGGGGTGGGGGTACTATAAGTAAAATCGGACTATTGAAGAATTCCAATTTGAATATTCAGGTGAGATACTCCTCAGGAATAAAACCTCTGGGGAGTTACTTCACATATATTTTGAGCCATTAGTTTCCATAATTGAAGCAAATGTGAATAAAACATTACAGGCTGTGGGAAGGGAGTATACATTTGATACCACATTTTTATATCAACAGAATGGTAGTAGAACAGTGTCACAGATTCACTATCAAAAGTACTGACGACTCGACTGGACAAACATAGAGCAAGAGACATAAAATTCTCTGCTCTGTGCACTCTGGACTGACCTAATGCTCAATATCTTTCACTTACGGCATTAGTACCGTCACCAAATAGCCCGAGAAGGAGACCCAGGAAGTCGCCCTTGAGCCCGAGAAGGAGACCCAGGAAGTCGCCCCGAGAAGGAGACCCAGGAAGTCGCCGAAGTCGCCGTCGCCCTTGAGCCCGAGAAGGAGACCCAGGAAGTCGCCCTTGAGCCAGAGAAGGAGACCCAGGAAGTCGCCCTTGAGCCCCCAGAGAGCCGAGACCCAGGAAGTCGCCCAAGAGCCCGAGAAGGAGACCCAGGAAGTCGCCCTTGAGCCCGAGAAGGAGACCCAGGAAGTCGCAGTTGAGCCCGAGAAGGAGACCCAGGAAGTCGCCGAAGTCCCAGCGCCCGAGAAGGAGACCCAGGAAGTCGCCGAAGAGCCCGAGAAGGAGACCCAGGAAGTCGCCGAAGAGCCCGAGAAGGAGACCAGGAAGTCGCCCTTGAGCCCGAAGGAGACCCAGGCAGTCGCCCTTGTGCCCGAGTAGGAGACCCAGGAAGTCGCCCTTGTGCCCGAGAAGGAGACCCAGGCAGTCGCCCTTGCCCGAGTAGGAGACCCAGGAAGTCGCCCTTGTGCCCGAGTAGGAGACCCAGGAAGTCGCCCTTATGCCCGAGAGAACCAGGAAGTCGCCCAAAAGCCCGAGAAAGAGACCCAGGAAGTCACCCTTGAAACCGAAAACGAGAGTCAGGAAGTCGCCCTTGAGTCCGAGAAGACCCAGGAGGCTATTGCTATTATCAGAGATGCGCTCCATATGTAGGATCATGCCACAAGGTATGAGTTCTTTGAGTGGGTCAAGATGTGCGTCGCCGAGTTTCGAGTCACCCTAGAGGCCGAGAAGGAGACCCAGGAAGTCGCCGCCCTTGAGCCCGAGAAGGAGACCCAGGAAAGCGCCGCCCTTGAGCCCGAGAAGGAGACCCAGGAAGTCCCTAGAGCCCGAGAAGGTCGCCGAGCAATCCATAGAAGGACAGTATGGATGTCTCAGCGGCCGAAGGGTCGTCCGAGAGCCGAGAAGGAGACCCAGGAAGTAGCCCAAGAGCCTGAGGAGGAGACCCAGAAGTCGCCGCCCTTGAGCCCGAGAAGGAGACCAGGAAGTCGCCGCCTTGAGAGAAGAAGGAAGACCCAGAAAGTCACCCTAGAGCCCGAGAAGGAGACCCAGGAAGTCAGCCCGAGAAGGAGACCCAGGAAGTCGCCGCCCTTGAGCCCGAGAAGGAGACCCAGGAAGTCGCCGCCCTTGAGCCCGAAAAGGAGACCAGGAAGTCGCCGAAGAGCCCGAGAAGGAGACCCAGGAAGTCACCCGAGAGCCCGAGAAGGAGACCAGGAAGTCGCCCAAGAGCCGAGAAGAGACCCAGGAAGTCGCCGCCCGAGAAGGAGACCCAGGAAGTCATCCTAGAGCCCGAGAAGGAGACCCAGGAAGTCGCCGAAGACACCGAGAAGGAGACCCAGGAAGTCGCCGAAGAGCCCGAGAAGGAGACCCAGGAAGTCGCCGAGCCCGAGAAGGAGACCCAGGAAGTCACCGAGACCCCGAGAAGGAGACCAGGAAGCCGAGAGCCCGAGAGGAGACCCAGGAAGTCACCCGAGAGCCCGAGAAGGAGACCCAGGAAGTCGCCCAGGAGCACATCCATAGCGTTCCTACCAGAACAATATGGAGTCTCAGCGGCCGACTTCAGGGTCGTCCGAGAGCCCGAGAAGGAGACCCAGGAAGTCCAAGAGCCTGAGAGGGAGACCAGGAAGTCGCCGCCCTTGACCCGAGAAGGAGACCCAGGAAGTCGCCGCACTTGACCCGAGAGAAGGAGACCCAGGAAGTCACCCTAAGAGCCCGAGAAGGAGACCCAGGAAGTCCCCTTGAGCCCGAGAAGGAGACCCAGGAAGTCGCCGCCCTTGAGCCCGAGAAGGAGACCCAGGAAGTCGCCGCCCTTGACCCGAGAGAAAGACCCAGGAAGTCGCCCGAGAAGGAGACCAGGAAGTCGCCGAGCCCGAGAAGGAGACCCAGGAAGTCGCCAGAGCCCGAGAAGAGACCCAGGAAGTCGCGCCGAGAAGAGACCCAGAAGTCATCCTAGAGCCCGAGAAGGAGACCCAGGAAGTCGCCCGAAGTCCCAGGAAGTCGCCGAGA
>NW_020869897.1:403800-406300 GCF_003789085.1 Penaeus vannamei
AGGAGTGGGAAGGAGAAAAGTAGAAAAAGGGTTAGGGGGGGAGGAGAAAAGAGTAAAGAGAGGAAGGAAAAAGGGGGAAGAAAGGGTGAGAGAAGGGTAAAAGACAGGGAGGAAAAAGGGGGAAGAATAGGTGAGAGAAGGGATAAGAGACAGGAAGGAGAAAGGGAGAAAGGGTTAAGGGAGGAAGGAGAAAGGGGAAAGAGATGGGCGAGAGAAAATGACAAGAGAAATGAAGGAGAAAGGAGGAAGAGGTGGGGAGAAGGATGAAATAAGAGAAGAGTTGGGGGAGGAGAAAGGGGCAAATGTGGGGGAAGAGAAGAAAGAGGGAATAAGGAGGAAGAAAATGGGTTAAGGGGGGTGAAGAGGTGGGGGAAGAAGAGGAGGAGAAGGGTTAAGAGGGGGGGAGGGGAAAGCGAGGGAGGCTCAAGTAGTCTCGTAGATAAGGATTGTAAAAGATAAGTAACATATTTCTCCAACTTTCATTCTCACGACAACACCACAAGACCGCGTAGAGCCACAAACGAGAGAGAGAGAGAGAGGGAGGGGAGGAAGAGAGGAGGAGAGAGGAAGAGAGGAAGAGAGGGAGAGAGGAGAGAGGAAGAGAGGGAGAGAGGGAGAGAGGGAGATGAGGAGAGGAAAGGGAGAAGGGAGGGGGAGAGGGAGAGGGAGGGGAGAGGGAGAGGGAGAGGGAGAGGGAGAGGGAGGGGGAAGAGGGAGGGGAGAGGAGAGAGGGAGGGAGAGAGGGAGAGAGGGAGAGGGAGAGAGGAGAGAGAGAGGAGAGAGAGAGGAGAGGGAGGAGGGAGAGAGAGAGGAGAGAGGAGAGGGAGGAGAGGAGAGGGAGGGAGGGAAGAGAGAGAGGAGAGGGAGAGAGAGAGGGAGAGAGAGAGAGAGAGAGAGAGAGAGAGAGAGAGAGAGAGAGAGAGAGAGAGAGAGAGAGAGAGAGAGAGAGAGAGAGAGAGAGAGAGAGAGAGAGAGAGAGATGCAGACAAACATTCATAAAGACTGACAGACATTCATAAAGGCAGACAGTCAGACAGACAGAGAATCCCAGACGAGAGAGGGAGAAAGAGAGAGTGAGAGAGGGAGAGAGAAAAATGATAATAAATAAAAGAATAATAGGCCGAGGTTGCTTAACGAGGCAGTTCAATGGTTTGGCATTCCGGATGTCTTGTTCGCTCGTTAAAAGGCGGTAAATACAAAGGAACAATATACAGGTGTCAAGAGAGTGGCAGAAAAAAAGTGGAAATGTGGGAATTGGAATGAATGAAGGGAGTGATAGGGAGAAGAAGAGATGGAAAGAAGGGGAAGGGAGAGACAGGAAGAAGGGAGGGAGAGACAGGATGAAAGGGAGAGATACCTGTATACAAGGAACATATACAGGTCAAAGGGTGCAAAAACGGTGAAATGTGGGAATTGGAATGAATGAAAGGGAGTGATAGGGAGAAGAAGAGATGGAAAGAAGGGGAAGGGAGAGACAGGAAGAAAGGGAGGGGAGAGACAGGATGAAAGGGAGATACCTGTATACAAAGGAACAATATACAGGTGTCAAGTGGGTGGCAGAAAACGGTGAAAATGTGGGAATTGGAATGAAGGACAGGGAGAGGAGAAAAGAAGAAGGAGGAAAGGAGGGGAAGGGAGGGGCAGGAAGAAAGGGAGGGGAGAGAGAGGAAGAAAGGGAGATGGAAAGGAGATGGACAGACGGAGGGAAGAAGGGAAGGGGAAGGACAGGAGGAAAGGGAAGGAAGAGAGGAGGGACAGGGAGAAAAGGAGTTCGAAAGAAGAGAAGAGAGACAGGAAGAAAAGGAGATGGGCTGAAGGGAAGGGAAATGGAGAGAACGGAAGGGAGGTAGGGAAATGTGGAGGGGGCATGTAGGTAAAGAAAATATTTAGATATAATTGGTTGAATTTATTTATCATCTACTTATTTATTTGTTCATATCAGAAAGTGGGATGTGTATAAATAACCGAAGACTTCCTGTGATAGTTATACAAAAAAAAAAAAAAAAAAATGCAAGGAAAGGGAAGAAGTGGAGAAAATCCAACGAACCCGAGACGAAAAGATAAGAATCAAAAACCAAAAAAGGGGGAAAAAGAAAGTCAAAACGACCACCTGGAAATAGCGGATTTTTCTCTCGAGAGCAGCAGGCCGCCAGAGTCCCAGCAGAGGCGAAGAGGCGGTAGGGAAGGAAAGGCGAAGGGGTGGGGGGGGGGGGAGGGGGAGGGGGTCAACTCACTCTCTCTTCCTACACTTTGGAAAACTAGTCGATGGCCGAAAACCTGTTTATAGGCATTACTCTTTTTTTTTCTTTTTTCTTTCTTTTTTCTTCTTTTTTCTTTTTTTTTTTTTTTTTTTAGCATGACTGTCTGCGAGAACTATTTTTAGAGTCTCTTCAGACGGGGTTAGGGAAGACGAGATCGCGAAATTCCGGGGAAAGATTTTGTTTTTTTGTGATAATAAATACTTAAATAGAAAATGGAGATACGAATGAAAAGAAAAGAG
>NW_020869897.1:411300-413800 GCF_003789085.1 Penaeus vannamei
CCACTACCGATTCCAATTCCACTCCCACTCCACCAATTCCTAATCCCTTTCCCTTTCCACACCACCTCCAAATCGTCCTCCTCCAACCCAGCCACCCCTCCCCGAGAAGCCACGGAGACGCGCCATGGTCTTCTGAGATTTGAAATAGGAAGACAATTACGAGGAAGACACTTAATCACTGTAATTGTAATTGCAGGTTCCGGTAGGAGTGCGGCGCGATCACTTCCGCGGGTTAGTGTGGCGTGTGGGGGGGTGGGGGATGAAGGGGAAGGGGTGTGGGGTGTTGGTTGGGTGGGGGCGTGGTGGGGAAGGGGGTGTAAGTGTTGGGTGTCGGGTGTAGGTGGGGTGGATGGGTGGGTTGGTTGTGTATTTTTATTTATTTATTCATTTATTTGTTTATTTATTTATTTGTGTGTGTGTGCGTGCGTGTGCGTACATTTGTGCAAAGTAAATTTATCGAAATTTCTCTTTAAAAGATACATATTACTTTACTAAAATATGTTCTTAATCGCAAATAACTCCATCTCTTGTATATAAATCATGTCTGGTTATCCATCATTTCTGGCTTAAAAGTTTTGTTGACATAGCCATATTTCTTTTGCCGAGATATTTAATTCAGAGACGTTTGATTTACATTTCCATTGTATTTTATAATAGTAATTGAAGCCAGAATGTTGAGATTAATGCATCCGGCAATTAAAGCTTTATAAGGATGTCTTCTACCTATTAATTATTACTGATATATTTGTTATTGTTTTGCCCTTGGGAATGTACTGGCATTATCGGCAGCTTAAGACGTAAATAAAAAAGAAAAAAAATATATGGAAGTCATTGTTGTTTTTCTTTGTCGATATGAAAGTGACGAATAACGCATAAGTATTACTTAAGGAAGGAGATTATAGTGATATGCAGTGAAGTGAATTTGGTTTAGGTCATTGTTACATCAAGAGTTTATACTTTGTTTATTTGTATATTTTTTTGGATTTTTTTTATGATATATGAGATATGAACTTTTTTTTTTATTCATTTATAGTTTTTTTGTTATTATTTTTTTCTACATGCAAGATCGTTTTGAATAATAACCTAAAAAGATCTAAGAAAGAAGTTTTGTACCTTTTTGATAATTTATATTTTTTGTTTATTATTCTTTCGATATACAAGATCGTTTTTAAGGATAATTTCAAAAAGTCTGAGCAACAAGTAGGTTTTCGCAAAGACAGTTATATAGATATAAAAGCGAAAGTAACTTATGACGCGGGTGATTATCGCGCCATTTCGAAAACAAGAAAAACAATACGATCGCGCGAAGATGGGTTCGAATTCCCCATTATCGGTGTCGTTGAAATGGGGTCGTCTTTTTATTGTATTTCTATTACTTTTCTTTTGTTTTTTATTTGATTTTTTTTTCTTATTCTCTCTCTCTAAAAGCGTTTCCAATAAGTGGCGTCTATTGTTCTGGCGTCCGATAGATGGCGCGCGTGAGGGGATCCAGTGTCATTGGGTCATCCGATCTCTCTCGTGGAGGTTATAGTCGAGTCTTTTACTGCAGGATTCGATCTCTCTCTCTCTCTCTCTCTCTCTCTCTCTCTCTCTCTCTCTCTCTCTCTCTCTCTCTCTCTCTCTCTCTCTCTCTCCTCTCTCTCTCTCTCTCTCTCTCTCTCTCTCTCTCTCTCTTTTCTCTTTCTCTTCTCTTCTCTTCTCTTTCTCTCTCTCTCCCTCTCTCCCTCGTCTCCCTCTCCCTCTCTCTCTCCCTCTCCTCTCCTCTCTTCTCTCTCTCTCTCTCTCTCTCTCTCTCTCTCTCTCTCTCTCTCTCTCTCTCTCTCTCTCTCTCTCTCTGTCTATTAGTGCTGTTATTGCGAAAAGGTGAAGTAATATTGTGTTGTGTGGTGACTTTAGCTCATTCATATATATAATGATCTCTGTCTTTTATAGTTAAGTAGTATAAAGTCTTTTTATTTTACATACAATGTGTTTATTATAATCTATATATTGGATTGGCCTTACAATCTATATACAATATAATTTTTATAAACACTGTCTTTATACACTGTTTTTAATAGAAAAAGTTTCCCTAAAGTCCTTTTTCTGTTTATAGTCTTTGTAGTACAGTCTTAACAGTCTTCATATATTAACATACATTGTGTATACATAGTCTTTATAGTATACGCATAGCCATTGCAGTCACCATATATATAAAGTCATTATGTAGGTTACATAGATATTTTTTTATAAAGTGTTTGCTATGAAAGTAGACGTGACAGCTAGCTTACGTTAGCACAGCGGGTGACGTAAGATGAGGGCAAGAGTGTGAGTTGTCATTGCGAAGATTAGCCAAGGAGGGAGGATGTGTGGTTGAAAGATCGGTTTAGTGGAGAGATGGCGATGGTGTTGATGGTGATGGTGAGTGTGATTGATGGTTGTAAGGGTGAGTAAGAGAGAGGAGGAGGAGGGGTGGTGGGGGGGAGGGGAGTTGGAAGGGGAGGGGGGAGGATGAAGGGAG
>NW_020869897.1:418800-428800 GCF_003789085.1 Penaeus vannamei
TGAGATGTCTGTCTGATCATTTGTCTTTCTTTGTCTGTGTGTGTGTGTGTCTTCTCTACTCTCTCATTTTCTGTATATGTGAATATTTTTTATCTTTCCCTATTTCTTCTCTCTCCCTATCCCTCCCCTTATGCCCTCCATCTCCCCTCCCTCCCCCTTCCTCTTCCTCGCACCCCTTATCACCTCATCCCCTCCATCACCCCCTTATACACTCCATCTCCATCTCCCCCTCCTCCCCCTTCCTCTTCCTCTCATACCCTTCATCACCCCTCCCCTCCATCTCCCCCCCTCCCCTCCTTCCTCACACCTTCCACCCTCCCTTCCTCCTCCCTCTCCTCACACCCTTCCATCACCCCTCCCTTCCTTCTCCCCTTTCCCTCCTTCCTCACACCCTTCCACCCCCCCCCCTCCTTCTTCCCCCCCCCCTCTCCCCTCTCCCTCATCCTCTCACCCCTCCACACGGACGCGTTTTATTTGGGCGTGATGTTAGCGCTTTCCCGATCTGACGAGATAATCAGTCAAGTAAGCGGGAAAAAGTTAGCGGCATTTGCGTTTGTTGTCGCGCTGTAATTCGGGTTTGGATGTTTGCATGTTGTGTTTGTTTCGTTGTTTGTTTCGATGATTTGTTGGTGGGGATGGTTGTTTGTTTTGTGTTTGTTCCGTTTTTGTTGCTGCTTGTTATTTTTCTATTTTTTATTATATTATTATTATTATTATTATTATTATTATTATTATTATTATTATTATTGATTATATTATTGATTATTATTTTATTTCATCTTCTTTGCTATTTACTTTTTCTTTCAAATTATATAAGTTGTGTTGTTTTATGTTTGCTGTGTTTTTGCTTTACTTTCACTTCACGTGGTCACGCGTGGTTCCTCCTAAATCACTCTTCTTTTTCGTCTTCCATTCTCTCATCTCCCTTTCACCCTTTCTCTTCGCCCTCTCTCCTTTCCCCTCTTAACCCTCCTCCTCCCCCCTTTCCTATTCCTCCGCCTCAATTTTCAGAAGAAGAAGAATTAACGAAGAAGAAGAATGAAAAAGGAAGGAAGAAGGAGAAGAAGAAGAATTAAAGAAGAAAGAAGAAGAAGAAATAAGGAATAGAAAAGAAGATGATGATGGAAATGATGATGGGACCATAATGAAATTGGAGAGGAAGAAGATTGGAAAAAAAACGAAATGAATGAAAATACGGCATATTAACAATGCAATTATTGATGTCAATGTAATTCTCTTGCATCAGGGGGTTGAGCTTGGAAATGAGACCATACAAGTTGAGTTCGTTTTCCTCTTATATATATGTATATTCGTCTCTTGCGGCTTCCTGTGAGGGATTGTAAGGTTGTATGGTTTCTCTGGGTGGGGTTGTGTGTCTGTTTGTTCATTTGTCTTTTGTATGTCTGTTTATCTATTTGCGTGTCTTTGTCTGTTTCTGTGTGAGCGTGTTTGTCTCTCTCTCCTGTCTCCTCTCCTCTCTCTTCTCTCTCTCTCTCTCTCTCTCTCTCTCTCTCTCTCTCTCTCTCTCTCTCTCTCTCTCTCTCTCTCTCTCTCTCTCATTGAAATTTAATGTAGCAACGTATATATAAAATAATTCATTGCATATTTATATTCCAGTCACATAATCATACGACAGAAAAACCTTGCACCGGTTTTTGACTTAATTATTTTTCTTCTTAATTTGTCTTCTTTTTCATCCGGGACTTAAGGGCGGACCGGTTGAGCGGATTTCGAAATCGTTTTGAAATATCTATTGCCGGGAGAGGGGAAGAGGGGGGGGGAGGGGGGAGAAGGGGGTGAGAGAAGGGAGGGAAATAAAGGAGGTGTGGAGAGGAGGGGGTGAGAAGGAAAGAGGGGGAGAAGAAGAGGAAAAGGAGGGAGAGGGAGAGGAGGAGGGGAAGAGGAAGAGGAAGAGGAGAAGGGCAGAAGAAAAGATGGAAATAAGGGGGATGGAAGAGGAGACGGTGAAGGAGGATGAATAAAGGAGTGAATATAGTAGAGGAGGACAGGAAACGGGATGAAGAGAAGCATAAGGAAGGAAGAAAATAAGAGGAAAAGTAGAGGAGGGGAGAAAAAAGGTTATAAGAGAGAAGGAAAGATAAAGAAGAGGAGGAGCGAAGGAAATAACACGACCGGAAAGTAATCAAAACGAAAAACATTAAAAACAAGAGAATATGGAAAAGTAGAACACGAAGAGAGAAAAGGAGAAAGGGGGAGAAGGTGAGGGAGGAAAGAAAACAGAGAAAAGATAATCAGAACCAAGAGTTTTTTTTTTTTTTTTTGATGACCTTGTCGTTGACGGGTCGCGTGGAGATGCAGATTCCAGCGACAACAGATGGCGCTGTCCTTCTTCCCTTTTTCCCTCGCTCCGTTTTCTTTTTCGCTTCCGCGCGTCGCTCCCTCTTCGTTTTCCCGCTGCGGTGGTCCTTGAAGGCGGTTGGCGAGGAGAGGAGGAGCTGTGGTTGAGGTGAGTAGGGTGCAGGTAGTTGTGGTAGAAAGGTGTGGGGGGTTGTGGTGGATGTGGTAGAAAGGGAGTTGGGTTGTAGTTGAAGGGTGTGGAGTTGTGGTGGTTGTGGTTGCGGTGAGTTGGGTTGTAGTTGAAAGGTGGGGGGTTGTGGTGGCTGTGGGTAGTAGGGTAAGGGAGTTGTGGTATAGGTGAGTTGGGTAGTGGGGTTGTGGTAGAAGGGTGTGGAGTTGTGGTAGAAAGATGTGGGGTTGTGGTAAAGTTGATCGGGATTCTGTTGAAGATAAATTGAATTTTGGTAGAAGGGTGTGGGGGTTTGTGAACAGGTGATCGGGGTTATGGTAGAAATGAAGGGCTGTAGAAGGGAGCAGAGTGTGTGGTAGAGTTGAGATTGTGGGAACAGATGAACAAAGCTGTGGTAAATGAACAGGTGATAAAAGACTTTGTTTCTGCGACTCCCTCTTATGCGGTAGATATACTGGCAAATATTGTGATGACCGTGATTGTGTATAAAGGGCTTGATTGGGCGGGGATATCAGGAGCTGGGGGGGGGGGTCGTGGGGGAGGAAAAGGGAGAGGGAAGGGGATGTGAAGGAAAGAGGGGAGTGTTAAGGTAAGGGAATGGGCGTGAGGGAGGGGGAGGGTGAATGAAAGAGGGGAGTGTTAGGGTAAGGGAAGAGGGGGCGTGAGGGAGGGGGAGGTGAAGAAAGAGGGGTTAGGGTAAGGGAAGAGGGGCGTGAGGGGGTGAAGGAAAGAGGGGGCGTGGGGGAAGAGGGGGCGTGGATATAAGAGGGGGAAAGGAAGAGGGGGTTGTATATGGTGAGGTGATAATAGTGTTTCGGTTGAAGTGCAGTAGTTAATGGCGGCGAATAATAACTTTTTTCGATTGCAATATCTTCGTGTATGTGTTTACAACGGGGTGTCTGGTTACAGCTGTAGTTCTGATGGGGGATTGCGGTGTCGTTGTTGTGGTGATTGTAGTTATGATTTTTAAATGATAGCAGTGACAGTAGTAGTAATAGTAGTATTTGTGATGGGTTTGGTAGTCACGTGGGGTTATATATGTATGATTTATTACGGTTTAAAAGATTGTTTTGATAGAGAGCAAGAGAAGAGACATGGAATCAAATCGAAAGAAAGAAAAAATAGATAAATAAATAGAATGAAACAAAGATATAAGAAAATAGAGAAAAGTTTCTATAAACGAACTTTGTAGTGTTATCGAAATATTATCGAGAGGGCTTCTTTCAAAAATTTTCTTGGACTCGGATCTTCATGCAAGCCAGGTTTCCAGGCACGTAATTCGCGTCCTTTGAATATTACGATGAAGAGAGAGAGAAAAAAAAACAGTGTAAGGATAAGATTCGAATTCAATTTTCCTTTGTGTGTATGAGGAGAGGGGGAGGGGAGGAGAGAGAGGGGAAAAGGGGGAGGGAGGGAGAGAGGGGGGAAGAGGGGGAAGGGAAGGAGAGAGGGGGAAGGGGAGGGAGAGAGGAGAGAGAGAGATGTATGTCAATTCATAATCACAAAATAACGTGATGAGCAATACTTTCTCTTGAATCACCCACACACACTCCTCACTACATAAATAAATATTAGCCAGCGTTCACAGTACCCCCTCCCCCATCCCTCATCCCCTACCCCCAACAAAAAAAGAATAAAAAGAAAGAAGAGTGAAGAGATATGGAAAATAAAAAGTACGTAAAAAATATATAAAAAAGATAGAATCGTAAAGTTACTCATATGAACAGGATTTTCCCAGCGTTTAAGCAGCAAGCTCATGTTGCTTTTCATTTTTGCGAGTCGGTCTGGATTACGACATCGGATTACCCTCATGGCAAAATGTGGGGGAGGGGGGGGCTTAATTAGTCTCACCTAGTTATATAAAACAGGATTTAATTCTTTCGGGAGTTAAGAGAAAAGGGGTGGAAATTGAATTAAAAAGAAAAACGGAGGAGTGGGCTAGCAAAGGGAGAGACTTAATTAATCTCGCTTAATTAAGATAAAAAATTATTTTTGTCGGTTGTGAAAAAAATAGAAATTAAATAAAAAACAAGAAAGGACGAGTAGGCAACCTATTGTGCTTGAATCCTTTGCTTGTGGAAGGCGAGGTCAAGGCTATGACGTCACGTGACCCCTTGGCTTAAGAGGCCCCGCCCTTCACGGAGATGACGGCGCCTTGATAATTGGACGGGCCGGCAATGGCGTTGGGGGGGGGAATTTTTTCCGATTTGAAATTGGATTTTTTCGATCTTTTTTTCTTTCTTTTTTCAAGGGAATGGGATTCTCTTTTCTGTGTAGTAATTTTTGTATTGTTTGAGGATCAATTTTTTCGTTTTTTTTCTCTTTAGAAGGGAAATGGAAGACGCAGATGGATGGATGGAGAAGAGACAGACAGACAGACAGACAGACAGACAGACAGACAGACAGACAGACAGACAGACAGGACAGACAGACAGACGATCAACTTGTGATTTTTTCCTCCTCTTCAGTACCAAAGAAAATTCCTCTAGAATGTATATATTTGCAACTCGTCCCACGCGGGCGGCCATATACGTGTGCTCCAGGAGATGAATCCCGCCATGTTTTCTCGTCACACTTATCACTCCCTGCGCTATTTTCTTGGCTGTCTTTGTTGTTCTAATCTTCCTCTTCCTTTCCCCCCTCATTTATTGGGTATGTTTTCTGTTCTTTCTTTTTCCCCTCCTTTAGTCCTTTTTTCTTCTCTCCATTCTCTCTTTAATCTTCTAGTCCTCTTCTTCCTTGTCACTTCCTTCTCTTTCTCTCCCTTTCCTTTCTTTCTTTCATTCCATTTTTTCATTACCTTCTTCCCTCGCCGGACCTTTTCCCTCTCTTTCCATTCCCTCTCCTTTCAAGTCCCTTATTCTTTTTCCTTTCTCTGATTATCCTCGTCGTCCCCTCCCTCGCTCCTTTCCTCCCTCCTTCCTCTTTCCCTCCTTCCCTCCTCCTTCTTCCTCCTTCCTTCCCCCTATCACCTTCTCTCCTTCCCTCCCTCCATCAATAATGTGACCAATATTCGCCCTCTTTTCTCGAGAAACTTCCTATGGTGGGATGACAGCGCGCCCTGACAGGACAAAAACAAACATGCAAAAAAGTCATCTGAAAATGGCAAAAACAAACACGTGGGAGAGAGAGAAAACAGGTCTAAAAAAGGAGAATAAAAACTTCAAATTTTGCGTGTAATGTATCTCTCTGATTCTTTTGCATAGTTTTTGTTTATTTATAAGGTGTTACGTAATGTCGAAAGTTTATTTTTGCAAATTTGTTGGTGATTCCCTCCCTACTTTCCTTATCACTCTTTATACCTTTTTCCTTCTCTCTCTCTGCATGCATATATATAATATATATATATATATATATATATATATATATTATATATATATGTATGTATGTATGTATGTATGTATTGTATGTATATATTTATATATATATATATATATATATATCCCTCTTCTCTCCCTCCCCCACTCTCTCCCTGTTCCCTCTCCTTCCTCTTGGGCCCACCATCTCGGGACGGCCAAGGGACATCCAGGAGGAAGTCATAAAGGTGTAATTTCCCTCCGGTCTGATGCCATCCTGCTGCGTCACAGCCTCCGTCGACCTTGGCAGAGAACAGCTGATATCAAATCGCTTGTCTGAATTCCTTGGCGCTGCGTTCGTTTTGCTCGTTCACGCGGTTTAATTGGGAAAGGGCGTATTTTTATATGGATTGGGTTTGATTGAAATTTGGACGGGTTGGAATTTGGGTGGGGTGGGGGGGTGTTTTGGTGTGATTTTGGAATGGAGAGAAGGGTTGGGGTGTGTATGGGGGAATGAGGGTGGGGTGGAATGACGATATTGTAGGATAAAGTTGGATTTTAAAGATTTTTGAATAACGATATTTCCGAATGGGAGTTTTTGATGGACGAATTCGGGTTCTGAGAAAGGCGTCCGTTTGTCAGAGATTATGGTGGCCTTTGGAGCTTAAGTTATCATTACATATATTTTTGCTTTTTATTTTCCCCCAAAGGGATATCAGGAAGCCATGTGGTCAAAACACATGGAAATTGCAGACCATATTTTGCAGAAGTGCGCGCCATATTTGGAGGTTCTTGGTGTGTGTGAGTCGTTTCGAAACCTTTTTTTTTAGAGGTTGCAAGTTGTTTTTTTATTCATTTTTTACACTAGTATATATGTTAAGAGCCTCTCCACATTGCCATATTTGTTGCTGTGATTTTTTTTTTAAATCAACGTAAGAACTTGTGCTTGTAAGATGAATTCGTCTTTTGGCTTAATAAGAAAGAAAAAGAAAGATGAGAAAGAGAAAGAAAAGAGAATAATAAAGAAAGAAAGAAAAAGAAAAAGAGAAACAGACAACCAAAGCGTGACCCGGAAGATCCGTTTTGGCGGGAAATGGGTGTTGCGCTAACCTAAACTTTTTCAACTTTTTATCAGACGTTTCATTACGATTAATCGGGTTGAAAAAAGCGTAAGAGGAAGAAGGAGAAGGAGAGGAGGAGGAGGAAGAAGAAGTAGAAAAAGAAGGAATGAGTTTTTCTTGGTTCAGCGAAAGATGGAAATAAAGAAGAAAATGAGAAGGAGCAGAAGAAAAACGAGAAGAAAGAGAGATGTTTTCAGAGGACATTTGCAATATTCCCAATGTCAAACGCTGACCTGGTAATTGTAAAGAAGAAAAGAAGGAGAAGGAGCAGAGAAAGAAAGAAGAGAAATGCTTTCAGGGGACATTTGCAAAATTCCCAATGTCAAACGCTGACCCAGTAATTGTAAAGTCACCCATTAATCTGAATATTAGTATAACGAGAGAGAAAAAAATATATACTAATCTTTCTTATCCATTACGATTCCATGCAGAATGACAAAGCATTTTATACATATTATTTTTTCCTTTTTAAATTTATTTTTGATTTATATATTTATTTCATTTTATCAATTTATTTTTATCCAGATCATGCTTTCCTTCCTAATCAAACAGAACGGCTAAAATTAGGACTTTTTTCGGCGGCCTTGAATTTTCCTTCGGCGGCCGGGAGGTCCACGAGGCTGGCTGTCTGGCCTTGGGAGCTGGGGAGGTGAACGGCATTTTTTGCTTTTCTTTTTTATTTCAATTTGTGTGTTTGTTGAGGTTTGTTCATTTGTTGTTTTTTCTATAGGGGGGTTGGGGTCTGATTTTTTTTGTCTGTGTCTCTGTTTGTCTGTATGTATGTCTATCTATCTCTGTCATTCTCAATCTGTCTATGTCTATCTGTCTCTCATTCTTAGTCTGTCTGTCTATCTTTTTGCCATTCTCTGTCTATCTCTCCCTTCCTCCTTCCCACCCCCTACCTCCCACTTCTCCCTCTCCTCCATCTCCCACCCTCCCCTTCTTCCTTTTTCCCCCTTTACTCCTTTTCTGCCTGTGTCCTCCCTCGCGCTGACGTAGGCTATCAATGACTCGCCCCGTTGAGCAGAATAATGGCCGTTTATTCTTAGCCTCCAAGCCTCCGGTGTTGTTTTTTTCTTTTTCTACTTGTTAGGTTAACCTTCTCGGATGCTGTCTATATATATAGGTCTAGCTGTCTGTTCTGTGTCTGTTTTTCTTTCGTTCTTTCTCTCTCTTCTCTCTCTCTCTCTCTCTCTCTCTCTCTCTCTCTCTCTCTCTCTCTCTCTCTCTCTCTCTCTCTCTCTCTCTCTCTCTCTCTCTCTCTATCTGCTCTGCACTTCCTTTTCTTATATTATTCGTTGTTATCAAGGTCATGCTGTCATGCTGTAATTTCCTGTGTTATGCTTCAATTCTTGATCATTGGGAGTATTTCTTTATTTATTTTTATAGTATTCGGTGATTTAGTCCATATTCGTACGTGTGATAAAAAAATAGTTCGATTTGATGTATGGTTTAAGAATTGTACTTCTCAGAATATTCATGCTTGTTATATATATATTTTTTCTTTTCTTATTATTTGGTTATTTTCACACACATTCACATAATAATCACCAGGATATTCTTAACTCCAATTAAAGTCTCGCCTGCTTATTGCTTGTGCTCATCACCCCCTTCCTCCCCCCCTCCCCCTGACAGTGTTGCCAAGTGCCGGGAATGCAAAAGGGTTGTTCCTCATGGGTCAGGGACGGAGGTGAGGGAGATGGTAATGGTGGGGGGCGGGGGAGGTGGGGGAGAAGGTGGGGTGGGGGTGGAGGATTGGGGGAGGAAAACGGGGGAGACGGAGATAGAGAGGGTGTAGGAGAAGATGGGGTAGGGAAGGTGGGGGAGGATTGAGGTGGATGGGAAAGAGAAGGTGGGGGATGTGGGAGGATGGAGGGTAGGGTGAATGGGAGGAAAGGTGGGGGTGGAGTAGGTTTAGGGGAAGATGGTGGAGGGTGGGCTAGAATTGAGGGGGGAGGGGTGGGAGTGTGGCAGAGGGTAGGGGAGGATTGAGGGGGATGGGAAAGAAGGTGGAGGAGGGGGAATGTGGGAAAGGATGGGTAGAGAGGGGGGGGGAGTGAAGGGGAAAAGGGAAGACAACTGGAAGGTCATGGGAGAAGAAAGAGGGGGGAGGGAGGGAGGAAGATGAGGACGGAAACAAAAGAAGAGAGGTTAGGATATGTTGATGAGGTTAATTGGGTAATGCAAAGGGGTGAAAATGGAATTAGGAAGTAAGGAGGATAATAAGATAAATTGTAAGAATTAGAGAGAGACAGAGACAGAGAGATCGAGACAGGGAGACGGAGGCAGAGAAAGACAGTGATAGAGATAGAGAGAGGAATAGATAAGAGAGAGAGAGAGAGAGAGAGGAAGAGAGAGGAGAGAGAGAGAGAGAGAGAGAGAGAGAGAGAGAGAGAGGGAGAGAGAGAGAGAGAAAGAATAAAGAGAACAGAATAGAATAGAATAGAATTGCTCTATTTTGTTCATATTCGGGAAAATCCCCAAAGACGGTTTAAGCTTCCTCTGCAATTTGCAATGTCGTGCCCTGTTGAAGTTGCTAATGGTGATTTTGGGAAATTTCTGCGTCTTTTTTATGCTCTGTGACGCTTGATAATTTGTTTTTCCTTTGCCAGACTAATTCATTATAATTTTACTTTTATTTTTATCATGATTTTGAAATTATATTTTCATTCATTAGATGATCAACTTTTTAAGGTTTTGATAGCATATTTATTTGAAAGTGTATTGGTGCAAAAAAAAAAAAAAAAAAAAAAAAATTATATATATTAGTATATATTTTTTTTAGGGAAGTCCTAAAATACGAAAGGATAAATTTGAATTCAAGATATTTTTAAGTTTACGGCCCATTTCCTTTTTCCGTTCAGAGAAGATGAAAAAAAAAGTTTGAAGATTACGCTGGCTTGTCTTCCAGTTATTCTGTTCGCTTCTCCACCCTTAGCTACCCTTACATCACGCTAACCCCCCCCCCTCTCCTTTGTTGTTGTTGGTCTTGTTGATCTTCGTATTTAACCTCTCTGTTTCTGTTGTCAATTTCTCTGGTCTTTTCTCTGTTCTCTGCTCTGTCTCTCTCTCTCTCTCTCTTTCTTTCTTTTTCT
>NW_020869897.1:433800-463800 GCF_003789085.1 Penaeus vannamei
CCACGACCGCCACCACCATGCACCACCATATTACTGTATTTGTTGCTTTACTCATCATTATTTATTTTTTGTTGCTTTATCATTATTTTGTTATCGTTATTTATCCAATATTGTTTTTGTTAGTTCCATTAATCATTATTTATTATCGTTATTTTATCCGCAATTATATGTATATTTTTATTATCATCATTATTTCTTATCGTTATTTATGCCCAATATTGTTTTTTAGTTTCATTATCAACATTTTTTATTATCGTTATTTATCCCCAATAATATATATATTTTATTATCACCACTATTTATTATCGTTTTTTATCCCCAATATTATTTTTAGTTACATTATCATCATTGTTATCGTTATACTGGCACTACTAGTTGGTTTATCATCATCGTTATTATTTTTTTTTATTGCATTATCATTTTTCATTATCATTTATTGGTACAGGTACGCATTTTTTTTAAGTAGCTTTATCGCCATTATTATTATAATTTTTTTAGTTGCATTATCATTATTCTGGTACTACTATATACTGCATATATATATTTTTTATTTTAGTTTTTCATCGTCATTGTTATTTTATGTCCTAGTTACTTTATCATCATTATTTATTATCATTATACTTCTGTCAATACTGCAATTTTGTTGTTTAATCATTATAATCATATAGTTGCTTTATCATCATCCAAGGTTGTGATGGAGTGGACTGTTAGATCATTTCATATGCGGAAGTGCTGGTTTTGCGATCTTGTTGATATTACGTAAAAGGCCACATCTCTTGTTCTTCCATTTATTGTCGTTGTCTTCTATGCCTTTCGTATTCTTGGTAGATTGCCTCGGCGATGATGTGTTTTTTGAGTTGTTATGGTTTGTGGTTCTCCTCCTTATCTTGCTTTTACTTATATGATTCTCTCTCTCTCTCTCTGACTATCTCTCTCTCTCTCTCTCTCTTTTCTCTCTCTCTCTCTTTTCTTTCTCTCTTTTCTCTTTCTTTTCTTTCTCTCTTCTTTCTCTTTCTCTTGCTTTCTCCCTCTCTTCTTTCTCTTTCCTTCTCTCTTTCTCTTTCCTTCTTCTCTTTCTCTGCTCTGCTCTCTCTGCGTCTTTCTCTCTTCTCATCTCTCGTCTTCTCTCTCTCTCTCCTCTCTCGTCTCTTCNTCTCCTTCAGCTCTCCCGAGTTTTGCTGACGCTCTGCACACATTGGCTGACAACTTGCTGATACTCGGTACTCGACTGAAACTCTGCTGCAAAATTAACTGTCAGAAAGTTGGTTAAAAAACTTGCGATGGCATTAGGGGTGACAGAGTCAGCTGACACCACAGCATGAACTCTGCATTCTTTACCGCAGTCAGTGAGTGCAATCGCGAAGGGGGGAGGAGGAGGAGGAGGCGGAGGAGGAGGGATGGAGGGAGGAGGAGGAGGAGAAGGGGATGAGTGATGGAGGAGGAGAGGAGGAAGAGAGGGGAGGAGGAGGGGCGGGGGAAGGGGGTGAGGGCGCCAGAGGACGGAGGAGGAGGAGGAGGAGGAGGAGGGGGGAGGAGGAGGAAGGGGGGGAGGAGGAGAGGGGGGAGGAGGACGTGAGGGAGGAGGAGGGGGGAGAGGGAGAGGGGGGAGTGGGGCCAGGGGAGGGAGAGAGGAGGCGGAGGGGGAGGAGGGAGGAGGAGAAGGCAGGAGGAGAAGGAGGGGGAGGAAAGAGGGGCAAAAAGGAACCAAGGAAAGCGAAGAAAAGATGAGAAAAAGAGGGAGGAGGAAGAGGAAAGAAGGGGAGGAAAAGGTAGAAGAGGAAGAAAGAAGAAGAGGTGAAGGAAAAGGGAGAAGGAGAAAGTGAAGAAGACGAAAATTCGTTGTAAGAAGAGAGCAAGACATAAGAAAACTGACAACTGATCAATAAAACATAGATAAATGAAAGTATAGATATATATTGCTCATCAATAAGGATGGGTAGATAGGAAGACATGTAGACAGGTGAAAAAGAAATAATAGATAGATAGATAGATAGATAGATAGATAGATAGACAGACAGATTGACAGATAGATGGATAAAGAGAGAAAGAGAGAGAGAGAGAGAGAGGAGAGAGAGAGAGAGAGAGAGAGAGAGAGAGAGAGAGAGAAGAGAGAGAGAGAGAGAGAGAGAGAGAGAGAGAGAGAGAGAGAGAGAGAGAGAGAGAGAGAGAGAGAGAGAGAGAAGAGAGAGAGAGAGAGAGAGAGAGAGAGAGAGAGAGAGAGAGAAAGGGAGAGAGAGAGAGATAGATAGATAGATAGAGAGATAGAGAGAGATACATTTAAAACATCTAAATCTGCTTTTTGGAAATACGTTAGCGGTATTTCCACCGCTGATATCCCCTGCATTAACGTGTCTATTATTCAGCAGTTTTGCCTTTAAAACTTTTACCGCGGGAGCTTGTCGAGATCAAAATGGAGTCGCGATTGCTAGCAGTTTAATGTTTATTCTGCTCCCTGTGTTTATACATTGCACAGCATAGGGGGGCGGTCATACACTATACAGCATGCAGTATAAAGTCGTTTTCCGTGTGCGTTGTATGCTGTAATTAGCATGGCATTAGGCATCTGTTCACTATGTGTGACTGAGGCTGTGTTTATGCTGATGCGGGCGAGCCAACATACAGATGAATAGAAGCGATATGCCTTTGATATCAAACGAAGTGAGACGGCATTAGTTCTGTATTAGTGTGATTAGCGTGTGGAAGAGCTGTAACCAGTGTGTGTTTTGGTTTAAGCCAACATGGAGCAGTTTAAGCCAGCGTGAATCAACATGTATTTGTCGGGCCAATACGGTGCAAGTGGCTTACATCGACACGGATATGTGTATATGTAGAGCAACATGGAAGTGATGTGCTTGCAAAATAGCGAAAGTATGGATCTTATGAATCGATCTTGGCGCATGTTGAATGAAGCTAGACGGCTAGCCAAGGAGACTAGTTTTTTTTTTATTTGCTAGTAATTACCGCCAAGATTTGTGAAGTGTGGAAGAGGTATGAAGGGTTGTCCTGATACTACCACAAATTTTAGGTCGAAAAAATACTTTTTTCTCTTTCCTCTCTCTCTCTCTCTCTCTCTCTCTTCTCTGTTGTCTGTCTGTCTCTCTCTCCCCTCTCTCCTCCTTTCTCTCTCCCCCTCTCTCTCTCTGTCTCTTCTTCTCTCTCTCTCTCTCTCTCTCTCTCTCTCTCTCTCTCTCTCTCTCTCTCTCTCTCTCTCTCTCTCTCTCTCTCTCTCTCTCTCTCTCTCTCTCTGTTCTCAAGGCACTAAAAAAAAAAAAAAAAAAAAATTACCAATATGAGTTAACTCTAAACCTCGTGATTTATCATGACAGAACAAAAACAACATGAAATATAAACCAGTGTTGCATAAACCGGCCAACGCGGTGCAACATAAACATAAAAAAATAAAAGCCATTGTGAAAAGCACATCAAAAAAAAAAAAAAAAAAAAACGTATAAGAATATGATGAAACGTATAAAGACGTAACACATAGCGCAACATCAGCTCTCCTGTTATTGTCCCGTCACTATCGTTGTGTCTGAGTCACCATTGCTGGACAACATAAGCCACATGACATGAGACACTTCGACATGAAGCAATATACACCGGCATCTGAAATCAGCCTAATATCGGCATGAAGAGATATAAGCTAGCATACTTCATCCGAAGCCAACATACAGCAGAAACCAACATGAAAACAGCATTAGCCGCCGTGAAACAACATAAACCGACCTAATACAACAGAAGCCAACATATGTATTTTGTAATCGAGAAAAGGAAGTACAATTTTAGAAGAAGAAGAAAACAAAAGAAATAAATAAAAAACTTACAACATAGACAGACAGATCCATGTTTGCAAGCAGAGTATAATATGTTGCAGCCAAGATACTTCCCTCTACTCGCCCACATAATGTCGATCTTTTAACAACATTTTAAGTAGAGGGGGAAGACAAAGGAAAGAGAGAACAAGAGCTTATTGTGATGAATGCAGGAACACCATGAATGAGAGTGAATGATCCCACAATGCAAGATATGTCATTAATTTTCATCAGAATTACCTGAATGTTAATGAGTGTTAATTACATATCTCCCGGAATTGTTCACTTTCATTCATGCATTTTTTTTTCCCGCATAGTTTTGTAGGAATATTGTCATGTGCATTTGGTTCCTCTGGCGTGCATGGTAATCCAGCGGTCATGCAAATTTTAGATAAAAGGTTTTGAGGAAAGGAGAGAAAGATGAAGTTGAAGATGAAAATACAGTTTAAAAGGTCATAGATGGAAAAGAAAGAAAGAAAGAAAGAAAGAAAGAAGAAGAAGAAGAAGAAGAAGAAGAAGAAGAAGAAGAAGAAGAAGAAGAAGAAGAAGAAGAAATATAGATAGATAGATAGATAAGATAAAATAAATTAATAAATAGATAGGAACGGCAACCTCCACCAATCATAGTAGCAAGAATAATAATAAATGTAATAAGACAAATGAAAGAAACAACAGCAGCAAAACACATGAAATACGAGATGAAAGGACACGCATAGACCACGAACGGCAGTGTTGTACTTGGACCAGCATGATGCAGCACTATGCAGCATCAGTCAGCATAGTCCCACATGAAAGAGCATGAGCCAACTCGATGTGGGCGAATCATGCAGCAAAGACCAGAGCGAAACAGCATATACCAACATAAGTCAACATAAAGCAGCATAGAATGGTTCAAGTGCAACTAGAACCAACAATAACAACAAGAAGACATTGTGAATTGGTGATAATCGATAAGATAAAACACATAACAACATGTAATAGAATAAACATGAACCGGAACAAATAAATGCGTATCATCACGAAACAACATAACCTTATAAAAGACAACATAAGCAATTTGATAAACTACAAACCAACATACAATTATCTACATGGAACCGACAACCCACATGAAACACCTCATTCCACCACGAAACAACAGAAGTCACACATACATCATAAACAGAAGGAAGATACAACACGCAACATATTAGCCACATACATGAAAGTACTTAATGCTTCCTCATGCATTATGGGCCACGTGAGATCAAAATGCATTATTCCAGCCAACTTAATGGAGCACACGCGAGCCCGGTGCAGCATAAACAGCATAACCCTGCATAACACATATGCCAACATGGTGCATCATAATCCAACTTATTGCAGAAAATGTTATTTGTGATATAACTCAAGCTTGTATTATATATATTTAAACGAAAATGGAGAGGTATTAGTTGATGTGAAATGAGACCAGACAACATGCACTCGCTGAGACCGCAGTCCAACATGAATCAACATGGAAGTCTACATGATACAAAATGGGATATATTTCGAGCCACTACAGTAACAGATGAACCGAGGTAAATCACACAATTTCAACCAACATGGCATACCCAACATAATCCAAAAGATGAAACCAACATGACACAACACGATACAACATGACAAAAAAAACCAACATAGAAACATAAAAAAACCAACATCCAACATGGCAACATACTAAAAATAAACCATCAACCAACATAACCACAACAACACAACCAATTATAAAACGCCAACCAACATAACAACATGACAACACCTAAAAAAATATAAACAAAACCAACATAACCAACAAACCAACCCCTTAAACCCAACCAACCATAACCAACATGAGGCAACACTAAAAAATAACCATCAACCAACATAACAACACAACAAACAAAAAACCATCCAACCAACATAACCAACATACACAACCAACCCCTTAAAACACCAACCAACATAACACAACAAACATGAGGCAACATACTGCAACATAGCCCACCACATCAGGAGGCGACAATGAACGAGCGGGCCATATGTGGGTCCAAGCAACAGGTCTTTTGTCGAGAAATGAGATGGATCTTAAAGCCAACCAAGAATTGAGGAGGAGATGAGAAGAGAAAGGAGAGAGAGAGAGAAGAGAAGAGGAGGAGAGAGAGGAGAGTAGAGAAGAGGAGAGAGGAAGAGAAGAGAAGAGGAGGAGAAGAGAAAGGAGAGGGAGGAGAGAGGAGAGAAGAGAGGAGAAGAAAGAAGGAGAGGGGGAAGAGGAAGAGGAAGAGAGAGGAGGGAGAAAGGAGAGGAGAGATAAAGGAAGAGAAGAAAACAATTTATTCATCTATTTGTATTCATCTTTTGTTTTTACTTTCATTGTTTTCATTATTAAGTGAAAGGGTATATGAAGCTATTATTTTGTTATGTTTATTAAAATCACTTTTATTATTATTTTTGGATAACAATCACCATTGCTTTAGCACTGTTATCATAATTGTTATTATCATTATTGTTATTATTATCTGTATCATTATTGATTCTATTTTCTTTATTGTCCTAAATGTCAGTGCTTCTGGTAAACCATTTAACAATTATGATAATGATGATAAATTGTCATTAAAATTGTATATATTCATACCTGGGGTTTTCTATGTCTATCTATCTACCTGTGTCTATGCGTCTGTCAACCGATCTATCTATCTTAATATGAGTGTCTAGCTATCAATCAGTGTATCTGTTCTTGTCTGTCTGTCTCTCCTTCTATTTCTCCTCTTATCGTTCTGTTCATCTGTCTATCACGCAGTCAGTCAATCTGTTTTTTTTCTGTCTATCAGTCTGTCGATCTAGCGGCCCTGTCTGTCTTTTTAGCTCACGTAGGCAATCAGTCTGTCTGTTTCGTCTGTTTATCTATCTGTCCCACAGAAACTCTATCTATCCCTCAGTCGCACCTATCCATACGTCTATCCATCCACCCATCCATCTATCCACCCACTCACTCATCAACCTATTCACTCACCCATCCATCCACCCATTCACACATCCACCCCCTCATCCAACCACCCATCCACTCACTCACTCATCCACCCACCTATCCACCCACCCAGCCATCCCACAGCCACCCACCTCAGCTAAATCGCCTCCTCACCATCTACCCCCTCATCCACCCATTCATCCATCCACCCACTCATTCAAACCACACCCCACTCCAGCAACCCACCATCCCACCACCCACCTATCCACCCACCAGCCATCCCAAATCCAACCCACCTCAGCCAAAACCGCCCCCTCACCCCTCCCCCCTCCACCTCATCCACCCACCTCAGCCAAACCGCCTCCCCTCCCCCTCCCCTCCACCTCATCCCATCCCTCACCACAAAGTCATCCTCCAAAGCCCTTCATCCAGCCGATCTCCCTTCGCACAAGCATCTCCCTCACGTTTAAGAAATGAGCGTCGGCCATGAGTTCAGTTGGGAGGGGGGGGTAGCGGGGCCAGCTGTGGTGCGTTCGGGCGGGTTGGTTCTCCAGGCGGGGGGTGAGGGGGTGAGGGGGCTTGTCTTGTTCATTTTCTGTTTTTCTTCTGCCTTTTCTCGATTTTCTTTTCGTTTTTTTTTCTGTTTCTGTTCTTTATTTTCGAATTTTCGGTATTTCTTCTTCTTGATTTCTCTTCTTCTAATTTTTTTTTTTTCTTTTTTTCCG
Organism: Penaeus vannamei; assembly: GCF_003789085.1. Classification (NCBI taxonomy): domain Eukaryota; kingdom Metazoa; phylum Arthropoda; class Malacostraca; order Decapoda; family Penaeidae; genus Penaeus; species Penaeus vannamei. Next base: position 441,303 of record NW_020869897.1, read on the forward strand.
TTGTTTTCTCTTTTCTTGTTTTTTTTTCTCTTTTTTCTCATTTTCTCTTTCTTCATTATTGCTTCTTCTGTTTATTTTCCATTTTTTTCTTATTCCATTTCTTCATTTTCTTTTTTTCTTCTCATTTCATCATTTTCTTTTTTTCTTTTCTCTGTCTTTGCTACTTCATCTGTTTCTTACTTTTCTATCTTCTTCTCCTACAATCCTTTTCTGTTCCTCCTCTTCATCATCATTATGATCATTATTATAATTTTCATCATACTTATTATTATCATCTCTCTTTTTCTTGTTCTCTTTATTCTTCACATTCTTCTTATTCCTCTTTGCTTCTTCGTCGCCCTTTGCTCTCTATCCTCTTCTACTTATTTTTCCTCTTTTCTTCTCCTTGTTCATCGCTTCTGTTTTTCTTCTTCGTCCTTGTTCTCCTTTCTTTTTTCTTCTTTATCTTCCTCTCCCTTCTTCTCTTCCTCTTCCTCTAACTTCCCCTATTCTTCTTCCTCCTCCTCTTCCTCTGAGCTCTGCATTTCTTCCTCTATCTCTTTCTCTTCACTCCCTCCCCCTTTCGTTTGTCTCCTCCTCCTCCTTCGCCCTCCATCTATTCCTCCTTCTCCTCCTCTTTCTTTCGCCGTAGCTAACGCCTTTTGTCTCCTCCTCCTCCTCTCTTCCTTCATCTCATTTTCTCCCTCTTCCTTCATCCTCCTCTTCCTCTTTCTCTCGCTGGTTCGCTCACCGCAGCTGACACTTTCTATCTCCTCCTCCTCTTCCCTTCCTTCATCTTCTCTCCCTCCTCCTTCAGCCTTTCTTCCTCCTCCTCCTCCTCCTCTTTCTCTCCGATGGTTCCCTCGCAGCAGCTGGCATTTTTCTCCTCCTCTCTTCCTCCATCTCCTCTCCCTCTTCCTCCCCCTTCCTTCCTCCTCCTCTCTTCCTCCAATTCCTTCTCTCCCTCTTTCTTCCCCTTCTTTCTCCATCTCCTTCTTTCCCTCTTCCTTCACCCTTTCTCCCTCCTCCTCCTCCTCTCTCGTCCTCCATCTCCTTCTCTCCCTCTTCCTTCACTTTCTTCCTCCTCCTCCTCCCCCTCTCTCCTCCATCTCCTTCTCTCCCTCTTCCTTCACCCTTTCTCCCTCCTCCTCCTCCCCTCCTCTCGTCCTCCATCTCCTTCTCTCCCCTCCTTCCTTCACCCTTTCTCCTTCCTCCTCCTCTCTCCTCCATCTCCTCTCTCTCCCCTTCCTTCACCCTTTCTCCCTCCTCCTCCTCCCTCTTCCCCATCTCCTCCTTCCTCACCCTTCTCCCTCCTCTCCGTCCTTCATCTCCTTCTCCTCTCATCCTTCACCCTTTCTCCTCCTCCTCCTCTCTTCCTCCATCTCCTTCTTCTCCGTCTTCCTTCACCCTTTCTCCCTCCTCCTCCTCCTCCTCTCTTCATCCATCTCCTTCTCTCGTCTTCCTTCACCCTTTCTCCTCCTCCTCCTCCTCCTCCTCTCTTCCTCCATCTCCTTCTCTCCCTCTTCCTTCACCCTTTCTCCCTCCTCCTCCTCCTCCTCCTCTCTTCCTCCATCTCCTTCTCTCCGTCTTCCTTCACCCTTTCTCCCTCCTCCTCCTCCTCCCTCTTCATCCATCTCCTTCTCTCCTCTTCCTTCACCCTTTCTCCCTTCCTCCTCCTCCTCCTCCTCTCTCTCCTCCATCTCCTTCTCTCCTCTTCCTTCACCCTTTCTCCTCTCCTCCTCCTCCTCTCTTGTTTCCTCACCCTTCTCCCTCCTCCTCCTCCTCCTCTCTTCATCCATCTCCTCTCTCTCCCCTTCACCCTTTTCCTCCTCCTCTCTTCCTCCATCTCCTTCTCTCTCCCTCTTCCTTCACCCTTTCTCCCTCCTCCTCCTCCTCTCTTCCTCCATCTCCTCCTTCCTTCACCCTTTCTCCCTCCTCCTCTCGTCCTTCATCCCTCTCTCTCTCATCCTTCACCCTTTCTCCCTCCTCCTCTCTCCTCCTCCTCCCTCCATCTCCTTCTCTCCGTCTTCCTTCACCCTTTCCCCCTCCTCCTCCTCCTCTCCTCATCCATCTCCTCTCTCTCCCCTCTTCACCTTCCTTCCTCCTCCTCCTCTTCCTCCTCTTTCTCTCGCTGGTTCCCTCGTCGCAGCTGACACTCCTCTTCTCTCCCTCTTCCTTCACCCTTTCTTCCTCCTCCTCCTCCTCCTCCTCCTCTTTCTCTCGCTGGTTCCCTCGTCGCAGCTGACACTCCTCTTCTCTCCCTCTCCCTTCACCCTTTCTTCCTCCTCCTCCTCCTCTCTTCATCCATCTCCTTCTCTCCCTCTTCCTTCACCCTTTCCTCCTCCTCCTCCTCCTCCTTCTCCTCGCTGGTTCGCTCACGCAGCTGACACTCCTCTTCTCTCCCTCTTCCTTCACCCTTTCTCCCTCCTCCTCCTCCTCCTCTCTTCATCCATCTCCTTCTCTCTCCGTCTTCCTTCACCCTTTCTTCCTCCTCCTCCTCCTCTCGTCCTCCATCTCCTTCTCTCCGTCTTCCTTCACCCTTTCTCCCTCCTCCTCCTCCTCCTCTCCTCATCCATTCCTTCTCCCCTCTCTTCCTCTTCTTCCTCTCCTCCTCTCTCCTCTCTCCTCCTCTCCTCTCCCTCACCCTTTCTCCCTCCCCTCCCCTCTTTCATCTCCTTCTCTCTCCTCTTCCTTCACCCTTTTCCTCCTCCTCCTCCTCCTCCTCCTCTTCCTCTTTCTCTCTCTCACCCTTCTTCTTCCTCCTCCTCTTCCCTCTTTCCTCCTGTTTCCCTCGTCGCAGCTGACACTCCTCTTCTCTCCCTCTTCCTTCACCTTTCTCCCTCCTCCTCCTCCTTCTCTCGCTGGTTCCCTCGTCGCAGCTGACACTCCTCTTCCTCCCTCTCCCTTTCACCCTTTCTCCCTCCTCCTCCTCCTCCTCCTCCTCTCTCTTCCTCCACTCCTTCTCTCCCTCTTCCTTCACCCTTTTCCTCCTCCTCCTCCTCCTCCTCTTCTCTCGCTGTTCCCTCGTCGCAGCTGACACTCCTCTTCTCTCCCTCTCTTCACCCTTTCCTCCTCCTCCTCCTCCTCCTCCTCTCGCTGTTCCCTCGTCAGCTTCCTCTTCTCTCCCTCTCCTTCACCCTTTCTCCTCCTCCTCCTCCTCCTCCCTTTCCTTCATCTCCTTCTCTCTCTCTTCCTTCACCCTTTCTTCCTCCTCCTCCTCCTCCTTCTCTCGCTGGTTCCCTCGCCGCAGCTGACACCTTCCCAGGCTTGAGGCCGAGAACATCAAGTACTTAACAGATGATAGATTTTTTTTTTTTTTTTTTGTCTTTTTTTTCTTTTTTTTTGTCTCGGTTTATGATTTTTATTTGTTCTCTTTGTGTTTATTTCATTTGTTTGTGTGTTTGTTTTGGAAGAAAGGGATATTGGAGTGAGAGAAGAGATAAAGAAAGTTAGGAGAGTGTGAGATGGGGGGGGGGGAGAGGAGGAGAGAGAGAGGAGAGAGAGAGAGAGAGAGAGAGAGAGAGAGAGAGAGAGAGAGAGAGAGAGAGAGAGAGAGAGAGAGAGAGAGAGAGAGATAGAGAGAGAGGGAGAGAGATAGAGATAGATAGATAGATAGATAGAGAGAAGAGAGAGAGAGAGAGAGAGAGAGAGAGAGAGAGAGAGAGAGAGAGAGAGAGAGAGAGAGAGAGAGAGAGAGAGAGAGAAGAGAGAGAGAGAGAGAGAAGAGAGAGAGAGAGAGAGAGAGAGAGAGAGAGAAGAGAGAGGAGAGACCAAAAAGTATTTGAAGAACAATATGCAAAGGGAATAGAGAAGAGGAGAAGGGAGAGAGCAAAAATAAATTAAAAAGCAAGGAGTCTATGCAAATGGAGAGAAGGAAGAAATGGAGGAAGGGAGAGGGTAGGCAAGGAGAAGGAAAAGATGCAAAGGAGAAGGAACACTGGAGAGAAAGAGGGAACAAAGGAGGTGGGGAAAGGTGATAGATAGATAGATAGATAAAGATAGAGAGACAAGGGGAGAATGAGAGAAAGTGAAGAATAGAAAGTAAAAGAAAGATAGGAAGGAAGGAGAGAGATAGGGAGAAATAAGGAGAGTCAGATAGATAGAGAGATAGAGGGAGGGAGATTAAAAACAAAAAAACAAAACAGAAACAACGAAATAAAAGAATAACAAAAAAAACAAAGGAAAGCAAAGATCTGGGGAAAAAGGAAAGCGAAAATAACGGAAAAGAGAGGGAAAGAGAGGAGGGAGAAAACGCAAGAAAAACCTTAAAATACGCGAGTGGACGCGATCCCGCCTGTTTTACTGCTAATGACATTCAATAAAGACGAATTCCGAAGATGCTTCATGAAGGAACCGCGCTTCGTGTGAGAAAAAGGGAGGAAGGAAGAGAAAGAAAGAAAAAAGGATAATAAATGATAATGACGATGATATGTGTTAATACCTGGGCTGTTGGTAATGGTGATGATTATAAGATTGATAATAACATTAAAATTGATGATAAAAATAATGATAATGATAACGATGATGATAATAATAACTAGAAGCAGTCCGAGAGCGCATACCTCCGCCAAGGCAATGGGGTCACTGATGCAATAAAAATATTCACGCTTGAAGAATCACATTAAAATCCTCTCTTTCTCAAGTCCACAGGTGACGTCCGTAAATACAATGCGTAAATGCGGAGGTAATGAAGGTAATGATGTTAATAGCTACTGATGCAATCATTAATAAAAAGAAAGAAAGAAAAGAAAAGAAAAAAAAACTGGACCATGATCTGCATCACCAAAATGAAAAAAAAAAAAAATGGAATCTAAGTTAGGCTGAGACACAAATATAAATCTGTTCATAACTTCTTGATTATTCTGCTAACCAGCGAACAAACTAACCAAAACGCGACCAAAAACATGACCCTTGGCAGAGGTAGATGATGATGATTGATGATAATATTATATGATAATATTAATAATACTGATAATATCGTTGATAATAATATTGATAATGGCGACAACAATAATGGTAATAGTAAAAAGTATATAACAATGATAAATAATGACAATAATGAATATAATGATTAAGATAATGATAATGATAATAATAATGATAAAAATATTGTAACAAGATTGATAATAATAATGATGATAAGGAATGATAATGATAGTAATGATGCCATACTGCTCGGCTTAAATCAATTTAATTATGACAATTGAATTAAATTACGACATTCCGGGATCACAGGACCAATTCTTCCCTGGATCACTGTTCCCTTGACGTGCAGGACCCAACGTGTCCTACTCGACGGCGCATCTTCCGGTCCTGTCCCTGTCTCTTCTGGCGTCCCGCAAGGCACCGTCCTTGGCCCCCTTCTCCTCCTTCTATACATAAACGACCTTCCGCTTTCGACACCTGACTCTTCTGCTAGACTTATTGCTGACGAGTCTTTTGTTTATACCCATTAAGACCGAAGACGACTGCAGACTCCTCCAACAAGACATAGACGCCTGGAACAGAGGAAAAGAGCGTGGCAAATGCCCTTCATACCCGACAAATGTAAAGTTCTCCGCTTCACCAAATCTCACACACCAATACACTACACTTACACCCTACACAACCAACAACTGACACCTACAGCATCATAAAAATACCTCGACATTCACCTTACAAACAATCTTACCTTCAACACACACATTGAGTTCATCAACAAAGCAAACAGAACACTGGGGTTTCTGAGGAGGAACCTACACAACTGTGCACCTGACATCAAACACGTAGCTTATAATACACTTGTACGCCTAGCACTTGAGTACTGTACGACTGTATGGGACCCTTACACTAAGCGCAACATTGAAAAGCTCGGACTAGGGCTGCCAGGTTTATTACACACAACTACACACGTACACCTGGTATTACATCACACACACACACACACACACACACACACACACTTACGATTAATATGGACCTGTAAATATGGACCTGTTGGAGGCACGAAGACAAGAACACAGACTTACAATCATGTACAAGATCACAAACAACCTTATAGACATCAACAAACACGAATACTTACAAAAAGCACACACACGCAACACATGGACCTCACATATCAGTAAATTCGTCACATACCACACCAACACCGACCATACCAACACGTACCATACACGACTAGAACAGGCTCCCCCGACACGTCACCGAAGCTAAAACACTCAAAGCTTTCACTGATAAACTACACAAACACATTACACTCCAAGCACCTTCTCAAACGCCGACACTACACTTACACCCTAATCCTTTCCCTCATCCCCAGCAACTAGTCACAAATATGCGTGTTGTGCGCTTATCAACGCCCTGCGCATTATCAGTGAGATTGAGATTGAGATGATGATATTAATGATTATGATATTAATGATAGCATAAATAATGATAATGATAATAATGCTACTAATAATGATAGCAATGATAATAATGATAATGATAATAATAATGCTACCAAGGATGATATTAATAATAATGATAATAATGATAATAAGGATGATAATAATGATGATAATGATAGTAATGATGATAAGTATAATGATAACAATTGTGGTATTGATAATATGAATAACAATGTCGAGACCAATATTGACTCGACATAACTGTAAAGATGTCTGAATTGCTAAACTTTACCAAAATGTTTATGCACTTTTTATTATTATTATTATTTTTTAAAGCATATCAATATCACAAAAAAGTAAAATAAATTGATTATCTATAATGGGTTAGTTTGCCTAAGTGTTCACAATTCAATGGGGGAAGAGAGTAAGCAGTTTATCATCACTTGCCAAACGAGTCCTGAACGCAGGTATGTTAAGTGCTGGGTATCAATAATCTTGTTTTACCCCAAAATTGAAGGTTATAATGCTTGATAAGTGAATTAATACAATTATGGGATCTATGTGTATTGAAATGGGATAACTAAGAGTCGTTGCTTCACCCCAAATGCAGAGAGAAGGAAAGGTTGGGGAAAGTGAAGTGACAACACGCCATGCAATGCTGGTCATTGTTAGGAAATATTTCTTTGATTGGAAAAAGGATGTGAAGAAACATGAGTGCAAGATTCTTGTCTCATAAACCCAGTTGCTGGATTATCAATGGAAAATACACTATGTTTAAGATAAAAAGAATCCTTTTATAAAAAAAATAGCATATATGTGTCATAGTAAATGGATTTAAACAAAATTCAAGACACAAAAAGCTCGCGTGGGTCATTGTTTACAATCGAGCATCACTGTATCAGTAAAAATTTTAACATTTGAACATATTTTTTGTAACACACAAAAGAGTCATATTGTGGATAGCCACCAGTTGATTATATGTTTATAAAATAAAAGGCTATCGGGCAAAAATGCTTTTATGAACGTTGTAGATTTGGTATACTGAATAGGAAATTCATTCAGTCCACCCCACAAGCCATGAAATTTTTAAGTTATGCTACCCACATTAAAATTAGTGAAGTCAAAACTTGATTTTCTTGAGGATTCCTTAAAGTGGCGGGAAGTGGCGGTGATACCAAAGAAACATTATCATTACTTATATTAGAATTGATATTGACAAATTGGCAACAGTAGAATATATTTTTTGTATATAAAAAAATTGTGATACGGCAATAACGATGATGATGATGGTGATAATGACAATGATGATGATGATAATGACAATGATGATAAAGATGATAATGATAAAGATGATAATAATGATAATCATAGTAGGAATGATGATGACAGATTGTAATGTTAATGATAGGGCTAATGCTAATAATCATAGTAATAATGTTACCATTGGTCATCATGATAATAATAAAGATAATAATAATATGATACTTACGATGATGAATATAAAGATGACATTAATAATGACAATACCACTCTCCTCTCGACAACAAAGAACACTTCTGAAGAACAGACCCCAAGTTTACGGCACAAGAGAAGCCGTGAACACCCAAGCACAGTTGTAAAGCGCGGTTGTAAACTCGTGCTTTCAGAACCGGCGCATGCAAGCAGACCGTTCGATGTGGATCTGAGCTGAATGATATTTTTTTCCCCTCGAGATAACAGATGTAATAAAGGTTTATTTTTGATTTGGGGGGTTTATTATGTAACAGTTTGTTAATTGAATTATCTGTTTTTCTGTCTATCTATATATTTTTTAAATTTATTTTGTTGGATATCATCATATATACATCTACTCATCTATATCATGAACTTTTTAATGTGTCCGTTTACATATCTATCAGTTTCGTAATCTATCTATTCCCTTTGATTGTCTATATATCTGTCTATTTCCTCTCTTTCATGAGAGACGAGAAACAAAGAGGAAGAACGTAGGAAAAAAAATCTGTTTTTTTCATGCAGGTGTGAAATGGAGACAGTGAAACAGATGATGAATTATCATCATTGATTATGTAGTGAGATAGTGAGATATAGAGTCATGTATACTGACTATTATTTAAAAGAAATTATCTTCTAAAACCTCGTACTTTGATTCATCTCAATATTCCTCATCATCTGCTTTATCCATAAATCCTTCATCGTTTCTCCGTAACCGTAAGCGAAGGAGATGAAAGAGATAAGAGAAAAAAAGTGTAAAAATGTTTCTAAAAAAAGTTAAAAAAAGAAAAAGAAGGAAAAGAAACTTGGAAACTTCCAGCAACGCAACTCCGGGGAAAGATGAACTAGCATTTATTATTCATGAAACATATTTATTCATTTATGCATTCGTGTCTCGTGAAAGAACAAGGCAGTGACAGCGTTATGAACAAAACCTTGAGAAAAAAGAGGAAGGAAGAATGGGAAGAAGTATTTGAAACTTACTTTATTTTCTTATTTTTTTTATGTTTTTAAGAGAACAAAAATGCAAAGAGAGAGAGAGAGGAGAGAGAGAGAGAGAGAGAGAGAGAGAGAGAGAGAAGAGAGAGAGAGAGAGAGAGAGAGAGAGAGAGAGAGAGAGAGAGAGAGAGAAAGAGAGGGTGAGTGAGAGCGAGCGAAAGAGAGACATTAGGAGAGAGAGAGAGAGAGAGAGAGAGAGAGAGAGAGAGAGAGAGAGAGAGAGAGAGAGAGTTGTGTAGTTTGGTCGTTGGGCAGTTCGGTAATATTAGTTGACGGCTAGGCGATTTAGACAGGCAGTTTGATAGATGATAAAGTGGTTTACTAGTTGCTCGTTTAACAAGTGTTTTGGTAATTGGGTAGTTACATCAATAATAGGGAAGTAAAATGAGTACTTAGCTTAGATAATGAGATATAGATAGACAGGTAGTTAGAGCCTCAGCCAGGTAGTTGGATGGTTAGGCGTGATGTGTCGATAATTGAACTGAAAGTTGAGTAGTTACATAGTTATATATACACATAAACACACACATCTCTGTGTCTGCATATACATATATGTATAAACACAGGCACATATAATTACACCACACACACACACACACACACACACACACACACACACACACACACACACATATATATATATATATATATATATAATATATATATATATATATATATATATATATATATATATATATATATATATATATATGAAGAGATGGAACGAAATAGAGGGGGGAAACACCAAGAAAATAGAAATGAAAAATAAAAGAATAGGAAATGGTATTTGGTTATGTAGCTAAATAGGTAGTAGGATGGCTACTCAGGTTGTTAACTGGGCAGTTCTGTAGTCGAGCAATTAGGTTAGATAGGTAGTTTGGTAGTTATGCCGTTAGACAGGTAGTTTGAGTGGCAGCTAGATAAGTATTTAGATAGTTAGGTTAAGTAATTAGATAGTTAGGTTGTTAAGTAGTTAGATAGGCATTTAGATTGTTATGTAGTTAGTAAGATTGTCAAGTAGTTAGACAGTTTGCTTGTTAAGCAGTTAGATAAGCAGTTTGGTAGTTGGGTACTTAGATAAGCAGTTAGTTGAGTAGGTATAGGCAGTGAGATAGTTGGAGTGGCAATTAGATTGTTCGGTAGTTAGATAGTTGGATTGTTAGCTTAAGTAGTTAGATAGGCATTTAGATTGCTAAGTAGTTAGATACTAAGATTGTTTAGTTAGACAGTTTGCTTAAGTAGTTAGATAAGCAGTTTGATAGTTAGGCACTTAGATAAGCATTTAGTTCAGTAGCTATAGGCAGTTAGATAGTTGGTGGCAATTAGATCGTTAGTTAGTTAGATAGTTAGATAGCTTGTTAAATAGTTAGGTAGGCAGTTTGATTGTTAGGTAGTTAGAAAGGCAGTTAGATAGTTAAGTGGGTATAGGTAGTTAGGTAGTTGGTTAGGCACTTAGATTGTTAGATTGTTAGATAGTTACACATGCAGTTAGGCAGTTCGAGAAAGTTGCGTAGTTTGGTAGTTGGGTTGTTAGTAGGTATTTAGATGGGTAGTGTGATAGATGATTAGTTGGTTTGGTGGTCAGCTTGTTAGACAGATAGCTGGGTAGTTACGCAGATTATGGACAAGTTAAATGAGTAGTTAGGCAATTTTAATAAGGAAATCAGGAAATGATTTGATGTAGATAGATAATCATATAGTTATACAATAGAGTCAGGTAATTTGTGATGCGTCGATAGTGGAATCATGATCGTTTAATAGTTACACAGTTATATAGACACTTATATATGTGTATATATATTCACACATATGTATGTATGTGTGTGTGTCTCTATATGTATATATTTGAAGAAAAGCAGAGAGATAGAGAGAGAGAGAGAGAGAGAGAGAGAGAGAGAGAGAGAGAGAGAGAGAGAGAGAGAGAGAGAGAGAGAGAGAGAGAGAAGAGAGAGAGAGAGACAACCGAAATGGTAAGAGAAAAAAAGAGAGATTAAGAGAGATAAAAAAAAACCCTTCCTTCGCTTCCTCCTGTCTTTTCATTCTCAAAAAAACGGTAGAAAAATAGGCATAGTAACGATGAGAATTAGCCTCCATTCCCTCGTCGTTTGCATTGTTCGTGGTAGCCATCAACTCCTTTTTGGGAGCGAGGGCATGGAGCGATGTGTGCAATCCTGGTCTTCGCTCTCTCTCTTTCTCTACCGGTCCGTCTGTCTCTCACTCTCTCTGTCTTGCTGTCTGTCTGGAGGGGAGAGAGAGACAGAGAGGAAAGGAAAAGAGAAAAATAGGAATGAGAGAATAGAAAGAAAGAGAGAGAGAGAGAGAGAGAGAGAGAGAGAGAGAGAGAGAGAGAGAGAGAGAGAGAGAGAGAGAGAGAGAGAGGGGGAGAGAGAGAAAGAGAAAGAGAAAGAGAGAGAGAGAAACAAAAACAACCGAAATGGTAAGAGAAAAAAAAGAGAGATTAAGAGAGATAAAAAAAAAAAAATACTTCATTCGCTTCCTCCTGTTCTTTTCATTCTCAAAAAAACGGTAGAAAAATGGCATAGTAACGATGAAAATTAGCCTCCATTCCCTCGTTTGCATTGTTCGTGGGTAGCCATCAACTCCTTTTTGGGAGCGAGGGCATGGAGCGATGTGTGCAATCCTGGTCTTCGCTCTCTCTCTTTCTCTACCGGTCCGTCTGTCTCTCACTCTCTCTGTCTTGCTGTCTGTCTGGAAAGGAGAGAGAGACAGAGAGGAAAGGAAAAGAGAAAATAGGAATGAGGAATAATAAGAAATAAAGAGAAAGAGAGAGAGAAGAGAGAGAGAGAAGAGAGAGAGAGAGAGAGAGAGAGAGAGAGAGAGAGAGAGAGAGAGAGAGAGAGAGATAGATAGACATAGCCAGTTTACCCCTACTATAAAAACATGATTATTTCTACCACTACTATAATTTGATTCATTATTTCTCCCCTCTCTTCCATCCACCATTCATACTTTCAACTTTCGATCGTCTCTTTCATCCACCTTTCATTATTTCTCCCCTCTCTCCATCCTTTCAACTTTCATTATTTTCATTCATTCAACTTTCTCTCTTTTCCTTTGTCTTTCATCCACCTTTCATAACTTTCTCTCTCTTTCATCCACCTCTCATACTTCATCTCACCTCTCTTTCATCCACCATTCAAACTTCATCTCCCCTTCTTTCTCCTCTCCATCCACCCGTTCTCCTCTCATCCCTCTCCTCCTTCCCTTCATCCACCTTTCATACTTCCAACTTTTCTCCTCTCTTTCATCCACCGTTCCTTCATCCCTCTCCTCTTCCCTTCATACCACCTTATACTTCCACTTTCTCCCCTCTCTTTCATCCACGTTCCTTCTCCGTATCCTCTCCTTTCCCCTTCATCCACCTCTCATACTTCCAACTTTCTCCCCTCTCTTTCATCCACCGTTCCTTCTCTCGTATCCCTCTCCTCTTCCCCTTCATCCACCTCTCATACTTCCAACTTTCTCCCCTCTCTTTCATCCACCGTTCATTCTCTCGTATCCCTCTCCTCTTCCCCTTCATCCACCTTTCATACTTTCAACTTTCTCCCCTCTCTTTTCATCCACCGTTCATTCTCTTCGCATCCCTCTCTTCCCTTCATTTTCATACTTCAACTTTTCTCCCTCTCTTTCATTCATTCCTCTCGCATCCCTCTCCTCTTCCCCTTCATCCACCTTTCATACTTTTCAACTTTCTCCCTTCTCATCCACCGTTCATTCTCTCATCCTCTCCTCTTCCCTCATCCACTTTCATACTTCCAACTTTTCTGCCCCTCTCTTTTTCATCACCGTTTCCTTCTCTCGTATCTCTCCTCCTCTTCCCCTTCATCCACCTTTCATACTTTCAACTTTCTCCCCTCTCTTTCATCCACCGTTCCTTCTCTCGCATCCCTCTCCTCTTCCCCTTCATCCACCTTTCATACTTCCAACTTTCTCCCCTCTCTTTCATCCACCGTTCATTCTCTCGCATCCCTCTCCTCTTCCCCTTCATCCACCTTTCAACTTCAACTTTCTGCCTCTCTTCATCCACCGTTCATTCTCTCGTCTCCCTCTCCTCTTCCCCTTCATCCGCGCTCTGTGCAAAGACCCGCGCCACTTTATGCACTGAAAACGCTATTAAATTCGGGAGCTTTCGGTTGATGCTGACGCTCTCAGTACTGCAGCTCCGGTGTCCATCTCTCTCTGTTTTTTCTCTCTGTCTGTTTTTCTCTGTGTGTGTCGGCCTGCCTGTTTCTTTCTCTTTTCTCTCTCTGTCTGTTTTTCTCTGTGTGTGTCGGCCTGCCTGTTTCTTTCTCTTTCTCTGTCTGTTTTTCTCTCTGTCTGTTTTTCTCTGTGTGTGTCGGCCTGCCTGTTTCTTTCTCTTTCTCTGTCTGTTTTTTCTCTGTCTGTTTTTTCTTGTGGGTCTTGCCTGTTTGTTTTTTTTTTCTGTTTGTCTCTCTCTGCTCGCTCTCACTTTTTGTGTTTATCTTGTGCGAAAGAGAGAGAGAGGGAGGGAGGGAGAGGGAGAGAGGAGAGAGAGAGGAGAGAGAGAGAGAGAGAGAGATAGAAGAGAGAGAGAGAGAGAGAGAGAGAGAGAGAGAGAGAGAGAGAGGGAGAGGGAGGAGGGAGAGAGAGAGAGGAGGTGTCCATCCCTCTCTCTCGCTCTTTTCTTTCTCTTCTCTGTCTGTTTTTCTCTCTGTCTGTTTTCTCTGTGTGTGCGGCCTGCCTGTTTTTTTTTTTCTGTTTGTTCTCTCTCTGTCTCTCTCTCACTTTTGTGTTTTCTTGTGCGAAAGAGAGAGAGAGAAGGGGGGGAGAGGAGGGAGGGAGGGAGGGAGGGAGGGAGGGAGAGAGAGAGAGAGAGAGAGAGAGAGAGAGAGAGAGAGAGAGAGAGAGAGAGAGAGAGAGAGAGGAGAAGGAGAAGGAGGAGAAGGGAAGAGAGAGAGAGAAGAGAGAGACGAGGGTGAGAGAGGGAGAGTAAATCTTAAAACAAACGGATTAATAAATAAATAGAGTAGATAGAAAATTAAACATACAAATAAACATGTATAAAGGAAAGCGGAAATAAAAAACAATCCAAAAAATAAAGAACAGGCGCACATACAACAAAAGCAAAGAAAGAAGAAAGAAGAAGAAGAAAAAACAACAACAAGCAACAACAAGAACAAGAACAAGAAAAAAGAAGAAGAAAAAGAAGAAGAAAAGAAGAAGTAGAAGAAGAAAGAACAATAAAAAGAAGAAGAAAAGAAGAAGAAGAAAAAAAGAAAAGAAGAAAAAGAAGAAGAAAAAACATTGGGAAATGCACAAGAAAGCAGCACAAAAACGTGGGTGGCGGAGAGCTTCAATTCGCACTGCAACTCATATGCATTTTGAGAGAAAGTCCGCCGCTGAAACAAGCTAATTCAATCCGGTCGTTGATGGTTATAGATTAGGGAGCGGCTGTTGCTCTTTCATTCCCTTTTTTCGTCTTTTTGCTCTCTTTTGAAACCTTTTTTTTGTGTGTGTGTGTCTTTGTCGTTTAGGTATTTGTGTTCATTCGCTTTCGAAAAGAAGAAAAAGAAGAAAAAGAAGAGAAAAAAGAAAAAGAAAGAAAAAAAGGAGAAAAAAAGAAAAAAAGAAGAAAAAGAAGAAAAAAGAAGAAAAAGAAAAAAAAATAAAAATAAAAAGGAAAAGGAAAAGGAAAAGAAGAAGAAGAAGAAGAAGAAAGAGAAAAAAAAAACATTGGAAAATGCACAAGCAAGCAGCACAAAAGCGTGGGTGGCGGAGAGCTTCAATTCGCACTGCAACTCATACGCATTTTGATAGAAAGTCCGCCGCTGAAACAAGCTAATTCAATCCGGTCGTTGATGGTTATAGATTAGGGAGCGGCTGTTCTCTTTCATTCCCTTTTTTCGTCTTTTTGCTCTCTTTTGAAACCTTTTTTTGTGTGTGTGTCTTTGTCGTTTAGGTATTTGTGTTCATTCGCTTTCGAAAAAGAAGAAAAAGAAGAAAAAGAAGAAAAGAAGAAAAGAAAGAAAAAAGAAGAAAAAAAGAAGAAAAAAAGAAGAAAAAAAGAAGAAAAAAAAGAAAAAAGAAAAAGAAAAAAAAGAAGAAAAAAAGAAGAAAAAAAAGAAAAAAAAGAAAAAAAAAAAAAAAAAATAAAAATAAAAAAAAGGAAAAGAAGAAGAAGAAGAAAAGAAGAAGAAGAAAAAGAAAAAGAAAAGAAAAAAAAAAAGAAAAATTGGAAATGCACAAGCAAGCAGCACAAAAACGTGGGTGGCGGAGAGCTTCAATTCGCACTGCAACTCATATGCATTTTGAGAGAAAGTCCGCCGCTGAAACAAGCTAATTCAATCCGGTCGTTGATGGTTATAGATTAGGGAGCGGCTGTTGCTCTTTCATTCCCTTTTTTCGTCTTTTTGCTCTCTTTTAAAACCTTTTTTTTGTGTGTGTGTCTTTGTCGTTTAGGTATTTGTGTTCATTCGCTTTCGAAAAAGAAGAAAAAGAAGAAAAAGAAGAAAAAAGAAGAAAAAAAGAAGACTCAAAAAAGAAAAAAAAAAGAAAAAAAGAAAGAAAAAAGAAGAAAAAGAAAAAAAGAAAAAAAAGAAGAAAAAGAAGAAAAGAAAAAAAGAAGAAAAAAAGAAGAAAAAAGGAAGAAAAAAAGAAAAGAAGAAAAAAGAAAAAAAAAAAAAAAAATAAAAATAAAAAGGAAAAGGAAAAGGAAAAAAGAAGAAGAAGAACATTGGGAAATGCACAAGCAAGCAGCACAAAACCGTGGGTGGCGGAGAGCTTCAATTCGCACTGCAACTCATATGCATTTTGAGAGAAAGTCCGCCGCTGAAACAAGCTAATTCAATCCGGTCGTTGATGGTTATAGATTAGGGAGCGGCTGTTGCTCTTTCATTCCCCTTTTTTCGTCTTTTTGCTCTCTTTTAAAACCTTTTTTGTGTGTGTGTCTTTATCGTTTAGGTATTTCTGTTCATTCGCTTTTTTTTCATCTTTTTACTATGTTTTATTTTTTTTTGTGTGTGTGTGTGTCTTATCGTTTAGGTATTTCTGTTAATCTATTTCCTTTTCGTCTTTTTACTCTCTTTTAAAACCTTTTTTGTGTGTGTCGTTTAGGTATTTCTGTTCATTCGCTTTTTTTTCATCTTTTTACTATATTTTATTATTTTTTTTGTGTGTGTGTCTTTATCGTTTAGGTATTTGTGTTAATCTATTTCCTTTTCATCTTTTTACTATCTTTAAAACCTTTTTTTTGTGTGTGTCTTTATCGTTTAGATATTTCTGTTATTTCATTCCCTTTTTAAATATTTTTACTATCTTTTAAAGCTTGTTTTTGTGTCTTTATCGTCTAGATATATCTGGTATTTCATTCCCTCTTTTCATCTTTTTTTACTATCTTTTAAAACCATTTTTGTGTGTCTTTATCGTTTTAAATATTTGTTTATTATTTTTCCATATTATATATCTATTTGCTTATCTTTTAGATATATGAGTAGCCGTGATAGCAAGAAAGGGGGGGGAGGGGCTATTTGGAAATGCCTCTCCCCCACGACCCTGTTGGGGGGGGAGGAGGAAAGGAGAAAATTTAGAGAGAAAGAAGAAAGAAGAAAAATAAAGGAAATGGAATGGAAAGGAAATAGAAGTTAAGATTTTTTTTTGAAATGAAAAAAATTCGAGAAATAGAGGCCTATGATACCGACCCCCTCCCCCCTCCTCCCTTGAATCTACCCAGATACAGAAATGTGTAATTATAGGCCAATTCTCAAAAATAGATAAATGAATAGATAAGAAAAAAAATAGAAAGTAAATAATGATAATAATAACAACAAAACAACAACAACAATAATAAACAATACAATAGTAAGGATAATATAATGATGTAATGACAATAATAATAGCATAACAATAATAATCATAATAATAACAATAATGATAATAATAACAATAATAAATTAACAATATAACAATGAATAAATAAATAATAATGATAAATGAATAATAATAATGATAATAACAATAATTAATATATAATGAATAACAATAATATATATAATAATATAATAACAATAATAATAATAATAATAATAATAATAATTATAATAATAATAATAATAATAATAATAATGATAATAATAATAATAATAATAATAATAATAATAATGATGATAATAATAGTATAACAATAATAATAACAATAATATATAATAATAATGATACAACAACAACAACAACAACAATGCTAATAACAATAATAACAACAGCAACAACAGAACAACAACAACAACAAAACAACAACAATCATACATAATGAAAAAACAACATGCTAATAACATAATAACAACAACAACAACAACAAAATAAAAAAAAAAACCTAGCAAGCGTCTCTCAACCCCAGCGCCTTCCGAACCGGGCGACTCGCGTGGGCTTCGTCTGTATCCATTTAGAGTCATTGAAGCCTTTTGGTTTCACTTTGAAGAAGAAGGTATTAATGGTGTTTGATCCTGCATATTTATTTGTCTTTCTTTTATTTCAGTGAATTTTATTTTAGTTTTTTATTTCAGTGAATTTTATTTTAGTTAATTGTTGTCATTATCATAACCAAGTTGATACTGAATAATTATTTTTATTTCCTTTTTTTCAGGAAAGCGTCATTAGAGAAGATCCTTCGAGAGCGAAAAGAGAAGAGAGAGAAGACCTAAAGAGAGACGAAGAGAGATGAAGAGATGGAGAGCGAGAGAGAGAGCGAGAGATAGATAGATGGAGAGAAAGAGAGGGAGGGAGAGAGAGAGGGAGAGGGAGAGAGAGAGAGAGAGGGAGGGAGAAGGGAGAGAGGGGGAGGGAGAGGAGAGAGAGAGAGAGAGAGAGAGAGAGAGAGAGAGAGAGAGAGAGAGAGAGAGAGAGAGAGAGAGAGAGAGAGAGTGAGAGTGAGAGAGAGAAGAGAGAGAGAGAGAGAGAGAGAGAGAGAGCTAATAGATAAGGAATAATAAAAAATGAATGAAGATAGATAGTTGTTTTATTTTCTGCAGTCTTTTCTTCTTCTTCTTCTTCCTCTCTCTCTCTCTCTCTCTCTCTCTCTCTCTCTCTCTCTTCTCTCTCTCTCTCTCTCTCTCCACATCCACCAATCTATACATACATACATGAATAAATAGATAACTGAATGAACGAAGGGGGAGATGAGAATATGGAAACAGAATCAGAGAAAATCGCATTAGCCCGAATCAATTAAGTAATTACGATAGAAATACGGATTAATGACAATAGAAATAAAGGGTTAATAGGCCTTTATTCTTCCTTTATTTGCTGTTATATTTTCCCATTTGTCTTTTTCTTTTTCTTTCCATTTCCTTTGGTGATTTTTTTTCGACGGACAGGGAAAGGTGAAGTGAAGGAGAAAGAGGAGAGGGAGAAAAGAAGATAATTTAGGGAGAGCGAGAGAAAAATGAAAATAAATAGAAAATGGGAAAATTTGACAGATAAGGTTGAGACGAAAATGGAATAGAAGTGAAAGGAAGTTGGAAGTGAGAGAAAAAAGAAGGAAGAGGGAAGAGGATAAAGAAGAAGAAAATATAATGATATGGATATTTACAGATAAAACGGACATAAAAAGGAATAGGATAGCATAAGCATAATTAGTGATGAACACGAAGAAGCTAATTGAAGAGATAGAAGAGGAAGGAAATACGAAAGAAAAGAAAGAAAAAAGACTATATTTTTTTCATCATTATTCACTATTTTTTCTCTCCCTTTCATCATTTTTCTTCTCCCAAATATCCTTATTTACTGCACATTATTATTCCATCCGTATCAGACCGAAAGTATAGCCTTATTTCCCCTCGACGTGGCTCTAGAACAGGCATTAAGGGTGTAAATTGATTGCTCATCAGTTGTCTTTTTTCTCTGTCTGTCTGTCTGTCTGGCTAAGTGGCTGTCTGTCTGTCTGTCTGCGAATCCGGGTCTCTGTTGGCTGCTTGTCTGTCTATAGGGCTGTTTGGGCGTCGCTGAGTGTGTTTGTGCTTTTGTGTTGTTTGTTTGTTTGTATGTGTTTGCTTGTGGTTTGGTCCCTCTGCTGGTCTGCTTGTTCGGGTCATTTATTTTTGTTTTGTTTGATTTATTTAATTTCTACGCCTATTCATCCTTTTCCCTCTTGTTCAGTTTTCTTCCTTTCCCTTCCTCCCCTCCTTCCCTTCCATCTATCTTCCTTTCTCTTTTCTCTCTATCCACCTTCATCCTTTCCCTTAATCTTACTCCCTTCCTCTTCTCCCTCTATCCCATTTCCTCTTTTATTTCTTCCTTCTCTTCCCTTCCATCATCTTCCTTTCTCTTCTCGTTCTCTATCACCTTCATCCTCTCTATCTTCATTTTTTACTCTTTTTCGCTTCCCTTCTTCTCCCTCCTTTCTATCCCATTTCCTCTTTTATTTCTTCCTTCCTCTTCTCCCCCATCTTACACCCTTCCTCCTCTCGCTCAACGCCCTACCCTGCTCTCGCCTGTCTTTCCTTTCTCCTTCTCTTCCTTCTTTTACCCTGCCTCGTCTCCGTCTTCGTCCTCCGCCTTTCTCCCATTTCTCTCTTTCTTCTCTCTCCTTTCTCTCTTTTTCCCCTCTTCCTTCTCTTCTACCACCCTTCCTTCTTTACGCCCTTCACACCCCTAAGCCTCTCCTTCCTGCTATTCTCCCCTTCATCCCTTCTCCTTCTTTACCATCCTCCCTTCCCTCTCTGTCTCTTCTCCCTCCCCCTCCGCCTTCCCTTCCTCTCTCCCGGCTCCCTTCTCTCCCCCCTCCCTACTCTCCCCCTCCAACCCTCCTTTCCTTCCCCCCCTTCCCACCCTCTATCTGCACCTTCTTTCCCCGCCCCTTCCCTCCTCCCTCAACCTCCATCCTCCCTTCCCTTCTCTCGTCCCTTCTTCTCCCCCCTCTTCTTCCTCTCTCCACCCTCCCTCCACCCTCTCGTTCTCTCTCCCCTTCCCTCATTCTCTCCCTCTTCCTCCTCTCTCTCCCCCCCTCTTCCCTCCTCTCTCTCCGCCCTCTCTTTTCTCCTCTCTCCCCCCTTCCCTCCTCTCTCTCCCTCCCTCCTCCCCCCTTCTCTCTCCATCCCTTACCATCCTAGCCCTCAACCTCCTGTCCTCCCCCCCCCCTTCCCTCATCCTCTCCCCTACCCTCACGCCTCCTTCTCTCTCCCTCCCTCCGTTCTCTCTCCCCCCTCTTCCTCCTCTCGTCCACCCTCCCTCCTTCTCTGCTCCCCCTCTCTCTCCCTTCCTTCATCCTCCACCCTGCCATTCTCTCTCCCGCCCCTCTCTTCCTCCTCTCGTCAACTCCTCAACTCTCCATTCTCCTCCCCCCTCTTCCTCCTATCTCCACCCTCTTTCTCTCCCCCTTCCCTCATCCTCTCCCCTCCCTCCCTCCACCCTTCTTCTCCTCCCCCTTCCCCCTCTTTCCCTCCTCCCTCAACCCCATTCTCTCCCCCCTTCCCTCATCTCTCCTCCTCCTCCACCCCCCCCCCCTTCTCTCTCCACCCTCCCTCCTCCCCCCCCTCCTCCCTCCTCCCTCCTCCCCTTCCCTCATCTCCCTCCTCTCCCCCCTTCCCTCCCTCCTTCCCTCCCTCCTTCCTCCTTAACGCCCGTCAAGAGGATTTTGCGATTCGCGCTTCCATGTTTACCAATGTTCAGATCTGTCTTGGAGGAGACGGCCTTCAACTCCGGGGGAAGCGGGGGGCGGGGGGGGCAGGGTCTGTCAGCCAAATTTCGCCTTCTTTCTCTTCTTGTTATTCTCGTTTCTTTCGTCGTCTTCTCTCTTTTTTTTCTCTTTTTTTTTCTCTTATTCTTCTTCTTTCCATTTTCTCCTCTCTTCTTCTTTTCTTCTTTTTCCTCTTCTCCTCCTCTCTCCTTTCTTCTTTTTCCTCTTCTTCTCTTTTTCCCTTTCCTCCTCTCTCCTTTCTTATTTTTCCTCTTTTCTTCCTCTCTTTTTTCGTCTTTTTTCTCTTATCTCTTTTTAAAAGTATTTCTTCCTCTTCTTTGTTTTTAAACTTCTTCCTCTTTTCCATCTTCTACTTTCTTCTTTTCTCTTTACCCCCTCTTTTTGTACTCATCTTAATCTCCTTTCTTTTCTCTTCTTCCTTTTTTTCCATCTTTCTTTCATCTTTTTTCTCTAACCTTCTTTTTGTACTCATCTTAATCTCCTTTCTTTTCTCTTCTTCTCCTTTTTCCATTTTTCTTAATCTTTTTCTTTACCCCTCTCCTTCTCCTTCTCCTCGATCACCTCCAAACTCTAGGGGAATCCCCGCCACATTTCAACTAAGTATTCTGAGACCGTTTCCAAAACCTATTGCCTCCTGCCATTCACAGTATAAGTACAAGGTCCGAAGGGAATATGATAGTTTAAGTAATAACTGAGGCCAAAATTGAGGTTGTAATTGAGGTTATGATTGAGATTGAGATAATAGTCGAGGGAATATTCAAGGTAACACAGATAGAGAAATGGAAATTGTGATAAATATGGTGTTGAACGCTTTTCAAGTGTGAATGTGTAGTGTCTCATCACATCACTGTATAAACACGTAGTTTTTTATCACTAATTCAGTATTCTTGGTCCACTCAGATACAAGTTCGCATTAGTGTTCATTTTACGTATGTTTATATGTGTGTGTGTGTGTTTGGTGTTTGAGAACGAGGTGTCTTATGTAAGAATTTTACGGGTGTGGTGTGGTGGAGACGACTGTGGAATTAATCTCATTAATTTAACACATTAATCTATGATAAATAGAGATTAATAGATAGATCAATATACAGATAAAGAGAGAGAGAGAGAGAGAGAGAGAGAGAGAGAGAGAGAGAGAGAGAGAGAGAGAGAGAAGGTGCGAGTTATTTGCGTGTGTGTTGCGAATTCGTAAATATAAAAACCATGACAAGCTTCATCATTATGACCACTAGTTTAACGTGTTTGGTTCATTACCATCATATATCACACTTTCTCCCTAATAATACAAGTTCTACCTGTATTTTTCATTTTCTATAAACAAGGAATATTAGTAAGAAATCAAAATCGAAAAATAAAGAAACGGACTTTCGACATTTCATTAAGACAGTGGTAATATACATATACACAATTTTTTTTTCGGTTTTAGATATCTGTTCACAGGTCGCTCGTGGTATCTCCTGAAGTTGCGTGACCCTTAATTAAGCACAAGAAGAAAAGAAAAGAAAGAAAGAGAGAAAAAAAATCGGAAAATATGCAAGAGGGGACAGCGCGTTATCTCGGCGAACACAGTTTCCTCTGTTCGTCTTCATAGTGTCTCTTCTATTATTTATTTATTTTTATTCTTTAGAGATCTGTTTTTTTCTTTACTATTTGCTTATATCATGATTAGCGTTTTCATGACGCTTATATACTTATGACATGTCCTATCGCCGAAAAATAGAAAAAAGTGGCAACTCAATCTGGTCTCTGGGTTACCGCGATCCGAATTTTCTTTCTATTTTAATCTGATTAGCTGATACTTATACTTATTTTTATTGATGGCTATTTATGGGTATGTCTTGAATGATATGCAACTGTCTCTATTTTTCGTTCTTCAAAGAGGTTCAGTGAATTATATTATTCAAGAATATACGTTTGAGTTGCCAGTTAGTCCTTTTCTATAACTGACCGGAGTATAAAAGCCCGCGAAAGTTGTCAGAAAAAGAGA
>NW_020869897.1:468800-483800 GCF_003789085.1 Penaeus vannamei
CCCATTGGCGAACCGCCACGGCTCGGAATTCATTTTAGAAACAAACTCTTGCGAACTTATGTAAACACACGCACACACACACTCTCAGACACACGCACTCATATGTATACACTGACACGCACGTGCTCAAGTCGAGTGTGTGTGTGTGTGTGTGTGTGTGTGTGTGTGTGTGTGTGTGTGTGTGTGTGTGTGTGTGTGTGTGTGAGAGAGAGAGAGAGAGAGAGAGAGAGAGAGAGAGAGAGAGAGAGAGAGAGAGAGAGAGAGAGAGAGAGAGAGAGAGAGAGAGAGAGTAGAAGTAGAATAGAAGAGAGAGAGAAACGAAAGAAGATAAGAGACGGCGAGAGAGAGAGAGAGAAATCGATATAAAGAATAGGAACAAACAAGCATACAAACAAATAGACAGAGAGAGAATAATAATAATAATAATATTAATAAAACATTTGTTGTAAATTGCAAGAAGAATGTCTACAGTACATATAATAGATACATAAGACTATACGCACATACATCGGTGTTATCGAAATTATAGAGTGAGAGAGAAAGATAGGGAGAGAAGGGGAGGAGGGATGGAGAGGGAGAGACGGAGTGAAAGGATGAGAGAGAAAGGGAGAGAGAGAGAGAGAGAGAGAGAGAGAGAGAGGAGAGAGAGAAGAGAGAGAGAGAGAGAGAGAGAGAGAGAGAGAGAGAGAGAGAGAGAGAGAGAGAGAGAGAGAGAGAGAGAGAGAGAGAGAGAGGGAGAGAGAGAGAGGGAGGGGGAGAGACAGAGAGAGAGAGAGAGGGAGAGAGGAGAGAGAGAGAGAGAGAGAGAGAGAGAGAGAGAGAGAGAGAGAGAGAGAGAGAGAGAGAGAAGAGAGAGAAAGAGAGAGAGAGAGAGAAGAGAGAGAGAGAGAAGAGAGAGAAAGAGAGAAGAGAGATAGAAGAGAAGAGAGATAGAAGAGAGAGAGAAGAGAGAGAGAGAGAGAAGAGAGAGAGAAGAGAGAGAAGAGAGAAAGAGAGAGGGAAAGAGAGAGGAGAGAAGAGAGAGAGAGAGAGAGAGAGAGAAGAGAGAGAGAAGAGAGAGAAAAGAGAGAGAGAGGACAGAGAGAGAGAGAGAGAGTGAGAGAGAGCAGAGAGAAGAGAAGAGAGAGAGAGAGGAGAGAGAGATGAGTTGTCTCTCAAGCTCATCAAGTATTTATCTCTCATTTCCTTTTAAAATGTATTTGTTATATATTTCATCATCAATTTTCATATTCCTTTTACTTTTCATTGATTTATTTTTACTTTCGTGGCGCCGCGTCTGGTCGTGTGTACCCAAAGTGCTAGTAATATCTTAGTCTCCGTTCAAATAGGTCACGCATTTTGAACTCTCGAGTATCTCAACATCCTTTTAGCGACCACTGGACCTTCCATTAATTTGTCATTTTCAAGCATTTAATTTGATTTTCGTTATCTGTTTCTCCGCTCAGTCATTTACGCGTTCGTATATCTAACTCATTACAGGTTCACTTATTTCACAGTTATCAAAATTATCATAAATTGCGTCCCTCCTTTGTTGGTGATCATATTTATTCTAGTTTAAAAAATGACGAAACTGGAGAATAGAATTTTATACTAGATTACTGGTAAATAATATATTTAATAATCATACAATACAAAAAAAAAGTTCAGTACCTCTTCTTTTATACATATGTAAGTCAACAGTAGTACTAAACCCGTAGAAAATACTCATCTTTCGATTACTTTTATGAAAACCGTGTGTGTGAGGGGGGGGGGGAACGGTAGCGTAGACCTTACTAGGCATGAATGTGAGCGAGAACTGGCCTGCTCAAGGGACTCGCTGCAAGGGACGCGGGCTAGAACTGCTCTGATTGGCTGGACCTACACGCACTTTAATCTGATTGGCCCGCTCGTGATTCGGGGTTACATCTTTGAAAAGAAAATGAAATAAAGATAAAAAAGATATTAAGTGGAATGGAGTAATGAAAAGTAGATGAAATAAGATATGATAATAAAAGACATCATATGAAGCAATTGAGGAAATTGATGAAAATATATGTGCAGAAAAAGTCGGAAAAATAAAATAGTTACCACTAAAATAAAGAGAAAACGAAATGTATTTCTTTATAGAGAACGATTTTTTTTTCTTTTAGGGGAAATTCATATATATTTGTCTTTTTTTTTATATACATTTGTAAATGTAAATTCAGTGCCAGATGGATCTCAGGATACACAACAATATTAACAATGGTAAAATGATATATATATATATATATAAATATATATATATATATATATATATATATATATATATATATATATATATTATAAATTCTACTACGCGTGATTTCAATAAAATTAATAGAAACTGTAGAACAGTGACGAACCTTTTATATTTCATCGGAATAGAAAACTCCAATTAGAGTAATACCTACTGTTGATTTAATACAGAAAACCAAAAATAAAAAAATACAGAAAAAATAATGTTGTTTTATTTATATTCTTGTTTTCATATATTTGTATGAATACGCAGATCCCATCCTTTCTGAACTTCCACCTCATATCTCACTTAGAAAAAAAAAAATACTCTCCATAGATTTGCAAATACATCCCTCTGACTACTCACTGATTAACTAGTTAATAATAGTTAATAATAACTAGTTGATTAATATTTGATTAATATTAATAATTGATTAATAGTTAATAATAGTTAATAATAACTAGTTGAGAATCGCCGTTTGAAATCTTAAGTTTAGTCTCCCCTTTATCCGGAACGAAAGAAAACGACGTGTTGCGGATTTAAGGCATAACTAAGCAAAATAATTAATACATAATTATATTACATTGCGTATGAATAGATTAACCCCCAAAAGTCCCAGTTGACTGCAAAATGAACCAAAAGTAAGACATAAATTGAATCAATAACAATGAAAAAACAAAACAAAACAAGAAACGAATCAATCACAGAGACAAAACCACTGATAGAAACGAAATGACAAACAGGACCCTGGTATGTGTACGGATATTTACATATATGGATATGCATGTAGAGGTATGGAGTTCTGTTCTATATTGGTATCTTTCCAGAACACATGGCGGAAGGGGTTACCTGATCGCCTCTATATATGGAGAGAATGTCCGATATGCTGGTCTCTTTCAATAGCAGTGATGTAACTCTCGCTTTCTATCTCTCGTTCACGTTTTCTATCTCTCATTCACGTTTTCTATCTCTCATTCACGTTTTCTATCTCTCATTCACGTTTTTTATCTCTCATTTTTCTATCTCTCATTCACGTTTTCTATCTCTCGTTCACGTTTTTATCTCGTTTTCTATCTCTCATTCACGTTTTCTATCTCTCGTTCACGTTATCTCTCATTCACGTTTTCTATCTCTCATTCACGTTTTCTATCTCTCATTCACGTTTTCTTTTCTCTTATTTTTCTTCTCTTTCGTTTTGTTTTCCCCCCATTTCTCTTATTTTTCTTCTCTTTCGTTTCTTTTTTTTCCCATTTCTCTTCACTTCTTCTTATTCGTGGTTTCATTTTTCTCGTTTAATGTGTCTGTCCTTTCTATATTCTCCTTTAGTCTCTATTTCCCTCTCTTCCTCCATCTTTCCTCCCTCTCTCTTTCCCTTCCTGACTCTCTCTATTCCCTATTCTCTCCCTCTTCCTATTTCCCACCGTCTCTCTCTCTCCTGCTTATTTACCATCTCTATCTTTCGTTCTTGTCACCCTCCTTTCATTCCCTGATATCCATCTCTCTCTTTTGCTTCTCTTCTCGCGTCTCCTCTCCCTTCCCCTCCCTCTTCCTCACTTCACTTCCGTTTCCCATTTTTCCCTTCATCTTTTCTCTCTCTCCTTTCCCTCCCTACCATTTTACTCCCTCTTCCTTTCTCTCCCCCTTCTCCTGTCCCTCTCCTTTTCTCTTCCCCTTCGCTCTCCTTTTGTTCTCTCTTCTCTGATCCTCTCTCTCTTCCCTTCCTCCCCCTTTCTCTTCTCCCTTCCTCCCCCTTTCTCTCTAACCCTCTCTCCTCTCCCTTCCTCCCCCTTTCTCTCTAACCCTCTCTCTTCTCCCTTCCTCTCCTCCCCCCCTTTCTTTCTAACCCTCTCTCTCTCCCTTCCTCCCTCCTTTCCTCTCTAACCCTCTCTCTTCTCCCTTCCCTCCCTCCCCCTTTTCTCTCTAACCCTCTCTCTTCTCCCTTCCTCTCCCTCCCCCCCTTTCTCTCTAACCCTCTCTCTTTCTCCCTTCCTCTCTCCCCCCCCTTTCTTTCTAACCTCTCTCTTCTCCCTCCCTCCTCCGTTCTCTCTAACCCTCTCTCTTCTCCCCTCTCTCCCTTCCCCCCCTTTCTTTCTAACCCTCTCTTCTCCCCCCCTCTTTCTCTCTAACCTCTCTCTAACTTCTCCCTCTCCCTTCCTCCCCCCTTTCTCTCTAACCCTCTCTCTTCTCCCTTCCCTCCTCCCTCTTCTCTCTAAGCCCTCTCTCTCCCTTCCTCTCCCTTCCTCCCCCTTTCTCTCTAACCCTCTCTCTCTCCCTTCCTCCTCTTTCTCTCTAACCCTCTCTCCTCTCCCTTCTCTCCTTCCCCCCCCTTTCTCTCTACCCTCTCTCTTCTCCCTATCCTCTCTCCCCCCCTTTCTTTCTAACCCTCTCTCTTCTCCCTTCCTCCCCCTTTCTCTCTAACCCTCTCTCTTCTCCCTTCCTCTCCCTCCCCCCCTTTCTTTCTAACCCTCTCTCTTCTCCCCCCCTTTCTTTCTCTCTAACCCTCTCTCTAACCCTTCCTCCTCTCCCTTCCTCCCTCTTTCTCTCTAACCCTCTCTCTTCTCCCTTCCTCCCTCTTTCTCTCTAACCCTCTCTCTTCTCCCTTCCCTCTCCTTCCTCCCCCTTTCTCTCTAACCCTCTCTCTTCTCCCTTCTCCCCTCTCCTCTCTCCTCTTTCCCTTCCTCAACCCTCTCTCTTCTCCTTCCCCTCTTTCTCTCTTCCTTCCTCGTCTTTCTCTCTAACCCTCTCTCTTCTCCTCCTCCCTTCTCTCTCTAACCCTCTCTCTTCTCCTTCTAACCCTCTCTCTTCTCCCCTTCCTCTCCCTCCCCTCTTTCTTTCTAACCCTCTCCTTCTCCCTTCTCCCCCTTTTCTCTTCTCCCTTCCTCCCCTTTCTCTCTTCTCTCTTCTCCCTTCCTCCTTTTCTCTCTCCCTTTCCTCTCTTCCTCTCTTCTCCCTTCCTCCCTCTTTCTCTCTAACCCTCTCTCTTCTCCCTTCCTCTCCCTCCCACATCAAACCATGACAGCCTTATTACCTCCTCGAGATGAACCGAGTCCATCATCTACGCACATACATTATTTCAGGTTTGGTTAGCAAGGGAAAGGGAGGGAGGAGGAGGGAGAGGAGGGAGAGGGAGAGGGGAGAGAGGGGAGGGAGGAGAGGGAGAGGGAAGGGGGAGGAGGGAGGAGAGGGAAGGGGGAGAGGGAGAGGGAGAGGAAGGGGGAAGCAGGGAGAGAGGGGGAGGGAGTGGGGAAGGAGAAGGAGGGAAGAGAGGGGAGGAGGGAGAGGGAGGGAGAGGGAAGGGGAAGGGGCAGGGAGAGAGGGAGAGAGGGGGGAGAGGGGAGAGGGAGGGGGAGGGAGGGAGGGAGAGGGAGAGGGAAGGGAAGCAGGGGAGAGAGGGGGAGGGAGGGGAGGGAGGGAGAGGGAAGGGGAGGGGGGAGGAGCGGGAGGAGGGAGAGGGAGGGAGAGGGAGAGGGAAGGGGAAGGAGGGGAGAGAGGGAGGGAGGGGGAGGGGAGGGGGAGGGAGAAGGGAGAGGGAGAGGGAAGGGGGAAGCAGGGGAGAGAGGGGGAGGGAGGGGGGAGGGAGGGAGAGGAGGGAGGGAGAGAGGAGAGGGAGGGAGAGGGGGAGGGAGGGAGGGGGAGAGAGAGGGAGAGGGGGAGGGAGAGGGAGGGAGAGAAGGGGGATGGAGAGAGGGAGGGAGAGAGGCAGGGAGGAGGAAGTAGGGGGGGGGGAGAGGGAGGAGGGAAGGAGGGAGATAGAGATAGTGATAGGAGGAAAAGGAGGAAGAGAAGGAGCGAGGGGAAGGAGGGAGGAAGGGAGGAAGGAGAAGAGGGGGAGGGAGAGGGAAGGTGGAGAGAGGGAGGGAGGGAGGGAAGGAGAGAGGGAGAGAGAAGGAGAGAGGGAGAGAAAGGAGAGAGGGAGAGAGGGAGGGAGGTAGGGAGGGAGAGAGGAAGAGAGGAGAGAAGGAGAGAAGGAGATAAGGAGAGAGCGAGAGCGAGCGAGAGAGAGAGAGAGGAGAGAGAGAGAGAGAGAGAGAGAGAGAGAGAGAGAGAGAAGAGAGAGAGAGAGAGAGAGAGAGAGAGAGAGAGAGAAGAGAGAGAAGAGAGAGGTAATTTTGTAAAACGTAGATAACACATTTGGGAGGAGGGAAAATACGGTGAAGGAGTGTGTGGAAGTAAAGCGAGAAGGAAGAGGAGGAAGGAGGAGGAGAGAAGGGGAATTCCTATTTTTTTTTCTTTCTCCCTCATCATCAATATCATAATCATCATCACCATCATTACTAGTACTTCAATAATTACTATTTTTCCCATATCTTATTTTTAATCTTCCAATCTTTTTTTATCTTTTATCATTTATCATTTCCTACTTCCTTCGCCTCCCTCTTCGTCTTCCTCCTCCCTCCTTCTCCTCCCCCATCATCCCCTTTCCTTCCTCCACTCCTTCCTTCCTTCCTCCAATCCCACCTCATCCTCTCTCCCCCCCCTCCCTCCTTCCTTCTCCCCTTCGCCATCCCTTCTCCTTTCCTCTCCTCCCCTCTCCCTCCTTTATTCTCTCCTTCTTCCTCCAACCCCACCCTCCTCCTTCCTACCCTACCTTTCCCTTCTTCTCCTTCCCTCCTCCTTCCCCGCCTTCCTCCTCCTCCCCTCCCCCGTCTCTCTTCCCCTTTTCTTCCTTACCACCCTCCAACCCACCCACCCTCCTTTCCTCTCCTCCCCTTCTCCCTTCTTCCCTTCCTTCCATTCCTCCCCCCCCCCTCCCCCCCTTCCCGTCCCCGCCTCCCCCTTAGTACAGTTAGCAATGTACAAAGACCCTTTTGATCAAAGCCTCTGCTACTTTGATATCTCTCTGGGGTTTCCAGCGATCCAGGATAATTCATGGAGCTTTTCGCTATTATGATTACTGCTATTACTGTTGCTATGATTGTTTTCTTCCTGCTATTACTGGTGCTAGATTGTTCTTCTGCTATTGCTTGTTCCATATGATTGTTCTTCTGTATCATTGCTGTTGCTATGAATTGTTCTTCTGCTCTTACTGTTGCTAATATTGTTCTTCTGCTATTGCTGTTCTAATGTTGCTATGATGTTTTTCTGCTTTTACTGTTGCCTATGATTTGTTCTTCTGCTACTGTTGCTATGATGATTGTTCTTCTGCTATTACTGTTGCTATGATTGTTCTTCTGCTTTTACTGTTGCTATGATTGTTCTTCTGCTATTACTGTTGCTATGATTATTCTTCTGCTTTTACTGTATGATTATTCTTCTGCTATTACTGTTGCTATGATTATTCTTCTGCTATTGCTGTTGCTATGATTGTTCTTCTGCTCTGTTGCTATGATTTCTTCTGCTTTTACTGTTGCTATGATTGTTCTTCTGCTCTCTATGATGCTGTTTGCTATGATTGTTCTTCTGCTATTGCTGTTGCTATGATTGTTCTTTCTGCTTTACTGTTGCTATGATTTTCTTTCTGCTATTACTGTTGCTATGATTGTTCTTTCCTTTGCTGTTGCTATGATTATTTTCTGCTTTTACTGTTGCTATGATTTTTTCTTCTGCTTTTACTGTTGCTATGATCTCTGCTTTTACTGTTGCTATGATTGTTCTTCTGCTATTGCTGTTGCTATGATTGTTCTTCTGCTTTACTGTTGCTATGATTATTCTTCTGCTTTTTACTGTTGCTATGATTATTCTTCTGCTTTACTGTTGCTATGATTATTCTTCTGCTTTTACTGTTGCTATGATTGTTCTGCTTACTGTTGCTATGATTATTCTTCTGCTTTACTGTTGCTAGCTATGATTGTTCTTCTGCTTTTACTGTTGCTATGATTATTCTTCTGCTTTTACTGTTGCTATGATTATTCTTCTGCTTTTACTGTTGCTATGATTGCTTCTCTGCTATTTACTGTTGCTATGATTATTCTTCTGCTTTACTGTTGCTATGATTGTTCTTCTGCTTTACTGTTGCTATGCTTCTGCTATTACTGTTGCTATGATTGTTCTTCTGCTTTTTGCTATGATTATTCTTCTGCTTTTACTGTTGCTATGATTATTCTTCTGCTTTTACTGTTGCTATGATTATTCTTCTGCTTTTGCTATGATTATTCTTCTGCTTTTACTGTTGCTATGATTGTTCTTCTGCTATTGCTGTTTGCTACTTCTTCTGCTTTACTGTTGCTATGATTATTCTTCTGCTTTTACTGTTGCTATGATTGTTCTTCTTTCTGTTGCTATGATTATTCTTCTGCTTTTACTGTTGCTATGATTGTTCTTCTTATGATTCTTCTTCTGCTTTACTGTTGCTATGATTATTCTTCTGCTATTGCTGTTGCTATGATTGTTCTTCTGCTTTTACTGTTGCTATGATTATTCTTCTGCTTTTACTGTGCTATGATTATTCTTCTGCTTTTCTATGATTGTTCTTCTGCTATTATGTTGCTATGATTGCTTTTCTGTTGCTATGATTGTTCTTCTGCTTTTACTGTTGCTATGATTGTTCTTCTGCTTTTACTGTTGCTATGATTGTTCTGCTTTTACTGTTGCTATGATTGTTCTTCTGCTTTTACTGTTGCTATGATTTTCTTCTGCTTTACTGTTTGCTATGATTATTCTTCTGCTTTTACTGTTGCTATGATTTTCTTCTGCTTTTACTGTTTGCTATGATTATTCTTCTGCTTTTACTGTTGCCTATGATTATTCTTCTGCTTTTACTGTTGCTATGATTTTTCTTTCTGCTGCTATGATTATTCTTCTGCTTTTACTGTTGCTATGATTATTCTTCTGCTATTGCTGTTGCTATTTGTTCTTCTGCTTTTACTGTTGCTATGATTATTCTCTGCTTTTACTGTTGCTATGATTGTTCTTCTGCTTTTACTGTTGCTATGATTATTTTCTGCTTTTACTGTTGCTTGATATCTTCTGCTTTTACTGTTGCTATGATTGTTCTTCTGCTTTTACTGTTGCTATGATTATTCTTCTGCTTTTACTGTTGCTATTGATTATTCTTTCTGCTTTTACTGTTGCTATGATTGTTCTTCTGCTTTTACTGTTGCTATGATTTCTTCTGCTTTTACTGTTGCTATGATTATTCTTCTGCTTTTTACTGTTGCTATGATTATTCTTCTGCTTTTACTGTTGCTATGATTTTCTTCTGCTTTTACTGTTGCTATGATTTGTTTCTTCTGCTTTTACTGTTGCTATGATTATTCTTCTGCTTTTACTGTTGCTATGATTATTCTTCTGCTTTTCTGTTGCTATGATTATTCTTCTGCTTTTACTGTTGCTATGATTATTCTTCTGCTTTTACTGTTGCTATGATTGTTCTTCTGCTTTTTACTGTTGCTATGATTATTCTTCTGCTTTTACTGTTGCTATGATTATTCTTCTGCTTTTACTGTTGCTATGATTGTTCTTCTGCTTTTACTGTTGCTATGATTATTCTTCTGCTTTCTGTTGCTATGATTGCTTCTGCTTTTACTGTTGCTATGATTATTTCTTCTGCTTTTTACTGTTGCTATGATTATTCTTCTGCTTTTACTGTTGCTACTGCTTTTTACTGTTGCTATGATTCTTCTGCTTTACTGTTGCTATGATTATTCTTCTGCTTTTACTGTTGCTAATGATTATCTTCTGCTTTTACTGTTGCTATGATTATTCTTCTGCTTTACTGTTGCTATGATTCTTCTTCTGCTTTTAACTGTTGCTAATGATTTTTTCTTCTGCTTCTGTTGCTTGATTGTTCTTCTGCTTTTTACTGTTTGCTATGATTTATTCTTCTGCTTTTACTGTTGCTATGATTATTCTTCTGCTTTTACTGTTGCTTATGAAATTGCTTCTGCTTTTACTGTTGCTATGATTATTCTTTCTGCTTTTACTGTTGCTATGATTATTCTTCTGNATGGCTGAGCCTCAGAAATTATATGTTACCAATTGTCAGTGGAAGGAAAAAGTCCTCCAGTCACAGAAAATGAATATACGTGCAATAAGCCAATATTTGAGTTTATCACATATTACAATATATATTAGGCTGTACCGCAGATGTTCGAAATGAAGGATCTAAACACTGCTGAAAAAGAATATATTATTATACCTCCATAGATGGTAAGTTGTGTTCCTAAATCTATCACATGTGACTAATAAAATTAATATTATTTTAAGTGCTTGTATATCAAATAATGTGCATAATGTCACTATAAATATTCCCTATATTGATTACTTCTCACAAAAAAAAAAAAAACATACATAAAATTATTTAGCACCGTGACTTAGATATTACTACAGGAAATAATTGACTGAATACAACCATAATATTTCCTTTTTTTTCTAACGAGAATAATAAAATGATTGAAAATCCGGTTTAATAAGTTATAAGAACATCTCAAAACTTTTCTCTAAACTTATCGTTCACGAAGTTTTTATATCAACAGAAAAAATAAATTATTTGTACAAAAGTTTTTTTTTTTTTTTTTTATCTGGCGCGACATGTAAGGTTAGAAATAGTATGTTTTTTTTTGTTTTTTTTTTCTCGCTACATTAACTTTTTCTCCTTTTCATCTGCTGTGAAATTGAACTCTGCAGTGTAATTTGTAATGTATTTCAAAGGTTTAGTTTAGATACCCCTAAAACATTTTCTGTGTTCAATAACTTTCACCAGATTTTCTCTAACACTTTATTCATATACTGAAGCATTTCAAAATTATATTATATATATATATATATATTATATATATATATATATATATAGATATATACTATATAATATATATTTATGTGTGTTGTGTGTGTGTGTGTGTGTGTGTGTGTTGCTGTGTGATGTGATGTGTGTGTGTGTGTGGTGTGTGTGTTGTGTGTGTTGTGTGTGTGTGAAGTGTGTCTCGTTCTTTGTTTGCTATCCGTCTATGCATGATATATTTCTTCTCAACTCGTCTCTCTCTCTCTCTTCTCCTCTCTCTCTCTCTCTATCTATCTATTTATCTATCTATCTATCTCACTCTCTCTCTCTCCCTCTCGTCCTCACACTTTCATTTTGTCCTTCTTTATCCCTGAAATTTTCTTTCCTTCGCCCATTCCGCTTTCTAGAGATTTCTTATTTTCTTATCAATAATTTTCCATCATTCATCTTCCTCTTTGATAAATACATTTTGCATATAAACAGTAATTAATATAATGACGATTACATCACACCGAAGAGGAACGATTGAAATTTAGAGGTAATTTGAGTTCCATTATATTCGTATTTTAGGCAAAATAATTAAGATCATTGTTGATGAGATAATAAATCTATTTGATTTTGTTTTTCTTGTGTAATTATTGATTTGGCGCGTGTTGTGCTAGCACATTAGAGTATTTCGCCAAAGAAAACACATGTTTGCAAACATTTATATGTTAATGAATATGTAATTACGAAATAAGCGCAGATCAACGATGTAAACAAACGACGGACCTATTCTTTCCTCAGACACTTCTGAAATTGTCTCAAATTTAGTCTCAGAATTGTCTGAGAATTGTCGTGGATACGGCCCATGGTGCTTAATCACTGAAGTACTCTATCAATTGATTCATTAAATGAAGTACACTAAATTAAGAGGTTAAACTACATCTGTACAAAATGCGTCTTAAAGGTAGAAAGTATATCATGTTCTTATTTAAAATTCTGGACATTTTGCTTCTTTTATTCTCACTGTTCATCAAAATCACTA
This sequence comes from Penaeus vannamei, assembly GCF_003789085.1. Taxonomy (NCBI): domain Eukaryota; kingdom Metazoa; phylum Arthropoda; class Malacostraca; order Decapoda; family Penaeidae; genus Penaeus; species Penaeus vannamei. Next base: position 480,723 of record NW_020869897.1, read on the forward strand.
TTTACCTTAACTCTCTCCATGGTATGAGTACATATTCCCACATAGGTAACCTTCATCAGTTTAAGGTAATTTCTGTCTGTAATTTATTTAGTATCATTACTATCACCATTCTTATCATTAAATATCTTCATTATCATTTCATCTATTCTGATTTATGATTATTACTGTTTTTACAAATAGATATTACCAGGGAGGGGGAGGAGACAATGAGAAAGAAAGAGGAGACGGAGAGAGAGAGGGAGAATGAATTATAGCAGAAGTTCACAACCTTTTCCATTCTGTGACCGATCAATACATTTAATCCTCAAGGGCTTTTGGGAGAGACGAAATTCCGTTCAATTCGACGTCAAAATTGTCACATTCCTCCATTAACCTCCAGAAAATACTCTGTGGTCCCAACGCTTTAGATTTTCTTCGCCACAACTTTTTTCTCGCGTCCTGGGGTAAAGAACGTTGATAGTTGAGATATTTATATATATAGATATTATGTAATACATTTGTGATTGATAATATAGAGAGACGATCCATGATCATCCCAAAAAAATCGATTAAACTCTTTGGTATTTTCCTCGTAACATTGCTCAAAATGCTTTCCATGTAAATTTCATTAGCATCGCTCTTTAAGTCCTCAGTTAAACGTAATAAAGATATGTTTGTATTTATTAAATCATATTCCATGGACGTGTGTAAATTTTGAGTTTGGTAATTCTTATAATAAATAATTATTTGATGCAATAGCAATCCGTTTCCTTTTAAGCATAACTACCCAACTGATAAAAGAAGAGGTAAAAAAAAAAATGGTGAATTCATGTTAAATGAAAAAAAGAAGAGCTTGAGTGTAACAGCCCAATTGATAAAAAAGAGGTAAAAAAATGGTGAATTTATATTAAATAAGGTAAATGAAAAAGGAAGAGCGACACATAAAGCAGGAAAAAAATATTCATTCTCTCTCCCTCTGAATCTCTCTCTCTATTCTCTCTTTCTCCTCTCTCTCTCCTCCTCCTCCCCATATGGTATTTGAATATGTCTGCATCCAATCCAATACCAATACTGTGAAAAATCAAAATCTCACATTCAAGTTACATGATCACATTCAAATACCACATTCTATATATGCATATTTCTTATATACGCTAATTAAAATAAAACTTTATGCTACACCAGACTTGAATATTCTTCCTGAACCGGGTATGTTACATTCTTCATGCGCGAAAAACATCATTTTGTCTCCATTTGCGCGGAAATTTGACAAATCCTTTCTGAATACTTGTCTTGAAGGTAAAGGTTAATATTGTAACAGGGGTTGGCAATATTGTATTAGGACTCAGCTGTTAACAGAGCTGAGTTTTCGTGGACATCATGTAATGCTAATTCTACTAATTCTACTAATTACTAATTACTAATACAATACATGTAATACTCTTGCAGATGCCCGGCGTAGGAGACTTGTATGCACCCTTGACTGGCGCACACAAAGGGCGAGGCTATATGTGTGTGTGTGTGTGGTGTGTGCGCGCATCTATACATAATACGTGTGTGGGGGGGGGGTACATATATAAACTTATATACTGTATACTTGTGTACGTACGTACGCACACGCCCGCACACCTATACACATGTATGTATGTATATGAATATATATAATATATATAATATATATATATATATATATATATATATATATATTATATATATATATATATATATATATATATATATATATTATATATATATATATATATATATATATATAATATATATGTCACACACACACACACAACACACACACACACACACACACCACACACACACACACACACACACACACACATATATATATATATATATATATATATATATATATATATATATATATATATATATATATATATATACATATATTTAAAAACAAATTGAATGTGTGCTTCGTTCCACGAAATAAACAGCTTGAACTATATAAAGCTAAGAATATAATTCATTCTTTATCTCTGGTCAATGAGAACGATTTTTATTTATTTATTTATTTTATCTATTTATCTATCATTATCTATTTTTTTTTTTTTTAGTTATCATCTTCCTTTTACGAATGGCAATGAATCCAATTTTCGTTGCCTTTTCTGCACTTTTTCTTTCTCTACCTACCTTAGGGAGACGGGTGACCTTCTCGAGCTTTTACAGGTAATGTACACAAGATCTTTTGCAAGAATTTTTTATCTCTAATAGATTTATCCTTTTTTATTATTATTTAATTTTATTTATTTTTTTAATCTTTAATAGATTTATCCGTTTATTTTTCTTTCTTTCTTTCTTTCTCTCTCTCTCTCTCTCTTTTAAGAATAATTCGAATTGATGAATTAACGAGATTGTGATTCGTTTCATGCACACCAGAATTTAGGACGAATTGGTAAATTAGAAAGTGAGGAACTTGGCAAAGAAGTTGTTTAGAGTTATTTCGTGAGAGAAGAAGTTGTGAAAAAATGCATTGAGAGACTCATAATTTAGCATATTTTAGTTGTCAACTTCTAGGAAATGATGATATCAATGGAACATACATGGACGTACTAAATTAATGAATTTTCAGTTAATAATACTGTTATTACATTATGAAAGCCTATCGTAATATACAAGTTTACTGATAACTTCATGCAAAGTTATTTCATAAATATACTTTTCTTAAAAGATAATAAACAAACAGTATTTACACTTCTCACATTAATTCATTCTATCAATAACTTCTAATAAACCTAATAAGAAGGATTCCCACCATCGAATCCTAATTGAATGAGTTTATTGGAGGAATTAACACGATTCTGGTCAGTTTCAAGCACAACAGAACTTGGTAAATGCGAAAGAGAGGAACTTGGCAAATTCTTTCCTGGGGTGACTTAATCATTTCGTGAGAGAATAAGGAGCGGAAAAATGCACCGAGAGATTTTCATTGCTTAACAGACATCAAATGTCAACTTTCCTAAAAAAAAATGATAAAATACTATCGGAGAATAGATGGATGTATAAAAGTTTCAAGGTAGCCTCATCGTCTTCAAAATATATATATTTTTTTATAACTTGGTATGTTTT
>NW_020869897.1:488800-503800 GCF_003789085.1 Penaeus vannamei
CTCATAACTGTTGTGGCTTCGGAGATCTCATTAAATGCCTGACTGATTTATTTTGGTTCCTTTGTGAAATAACTGTAGGTCTANAAAAAGAAAGAACGAAAGAAAGAGAGAAAAAAGAAAGAAAGAAAGAAGAAAGAAAGAAAAAGAAAAAAGAAAAAGAAAAGAAAAACAAAGAAAGAAAGATAAAGAAAGAAAGAGAGAAAGAAGAAGAAAGAAAGAAAGAGAGAAAGAAGAAAAGAAAGAAAGAGAGAAAAAGAAAGAAAGAAAGAAGAAAGAAAGAAGAAAGAAAGAAAGAAAGAAAGGAAGGAAAAAGAAAGAAAGAAAGTGAGAGAGAAGAAAGAAAGGAAAGGAAAAGAAAGAAAAGAAAAGAAAAAAGAAAAGAAAGAAAGATAGAAAGAAAGAAAGAAAGAAAAAATGTACAGACAGAGAGAAATGGGGAGACAGGAGTGCAGACAAGACATAAACTAAAAATCCATCCTAGACACAGACTGAAACAAGCACAGCCACGAGATCAGAAACAAGGACCCAAGTATGAAAAACAAAGACAAACAAACACAAAGACAATCAAGCTTCATCGCCCCCTTCTCTTTCACCCCGTTTTATATAAATATTTTTCCATCTAAAACTCTCCTCATTCTTTTTTTTTTTCCTCCCTGATTCTTAACTTGCGAGATTTCCGATTCAGTTCCGAGGGTAATTCAGGCCGGATCCGCAGGCCAAACAGCGCTTAGAATATAACGATTCGGACCTTTCAATCTTTTCCTTCTACCTATACAAATATCGAGGCAAGTTTGCTGTTTGTATATATATATATATATATATATATATATATATATATATATATATATATATATATATATATATATATATATATATATATATATACCCTTCATCTGTCATCTGTTACGATACTTTGTAGTACATTTCCGTCCTGCACTCAGTTAGCAAGGGTTTTGGTAACGTGTTTGTAATCTACGGGAATCACACGCCAGCTTTCAATAGCTGCCACCACTCACGAACTGCAGTTGCGGGTACCGACACGCAAGCGTTGATACACACACACGCTCTCTCTCTCTCTCTCTCTCTCTCTCTTCTCTCTCTCTCTCTCTCTCTCTCTCTCTCTCTCTCTCTCTCTCTCTCTCTCTCTCTCTCTCTCTCTCTCTCTCTCTCTCATCTCTCTCTGTCTTCTCTCTTCTCTCTCTCTCCTCTCTCTCTCTCTCTCTCTCTCTCTCTCTCTCTCTCTCTCTCTCTCTCTCTCTCTCGCTCTCTCTCTCTCTCTCTCCTCTCTCTCTCTATCTCTCTCTCTCTCTCTCTCTCTCTCTCTCTCTCTCTCTCTCTCTCTCTCTCTCTCTTCTCTCTTCTGTCTCTCTCTCTCGCTTTCTCTCTCTTCTCTCTCTCTCTCTCTCTCTCTCTCTCTCTCTCTCTCTCTCTCTTCTCTCTCTCTCTCTCTCTCTTCTCTCTCTCTCTCTCTCTCTCAAGTCGACAAAATACTAACAGAATAGACACACATACATGCATGAATAAGCATACTCTCCTAATGACCATAATCTTTACATGTGTGCGTTCCCTTATCACTGGAGTATTGTCCATGAAAAAAAATTAAACGCTATAAAATGACAATTATTTGAAATTCACAAAAAGGTACTGTAAATCAATGTAGAATATAGGTATACATATACTGTATGTAAATATGTATACACTTCCAAACATTAAGATAATAAATTCGGTTTCACACGTGTATGTGATTCACAACAAAAGCAGGGACAACTCATTATACATATATACACTTATATGTGAACACACACACACATAAACACACATCTACACACACACACAAACAACATCACACGCACACATATTTTCAAACACACCCACACAAATATCTACAAATACACACAAACATATCTACAAACACAAACATGTATAAACACACACAAACACAAACAACACCAGCTAAGGCATATCTACAAACACACACACAGACAAACAAAACCAACACAAATACACACACAAACATATCTACAAACATACACACAAACTCACACATCAACGCGCAACACACACACCAGTGCAACACACACCAACACAAACTACACCAACACACCCACACCAACACCAACACAAACAAAACAAACAAACAAACAACATACCCTAGAAGCAAGAGTTTGTACGCGCGCCAGGTATGAAAGCAGGTTAAGTGGGTGTTACATAAGGCCAAGTGGCAGGCTGCGAGAGGCGGGTCTTTAGCGGGGCTCAAGAACGCTAATGAATCCGCAGTAATCCGGTGATGAGATATGCGAACGCCAGGGACAAAGAGGAGAAGATGTAGAGGTGTAATTTTTTCTTTCTTGTTTTTTTTTTGGTGTGTTTATTTTACTCTGTTTTTTTTTATACTTTATTTTTTATTGTTTCTTTTTTTTGTATTTCATTTCATTTCTTTTTACTTCGTAGGGATTTTTTTTGAGAGAAATGGAAGGTGGGAGGGAAGAGGGGTGAGGAGGAGGGGGGTAGTGGGTGAGAGAGAGAGAGAGAGGAGAGAGGAGAGAGAGAGAGAGAGAGAGAGAGAGAGAGAGAGAGAGAGAAGAGAGAGAGAGGAGAGAGAGAGAGAGGAGGAGAGGAGAGAGAGAGAGAGAGAGAGAGAGATAGAGATAGAGAGAGAGAGAGAGAGAGAGAGAGAGAGAGAAAGGGGGGGGGGGGAATACAGTCTTCTAGACAGGGTTCTGCAGATAGACAAACTAGACACCTCAAATGAAGCACAGTAGACACGACCCAGTCTTATACACTGTGTTTATCAACAGTGCTTCCCTCTATCGGCTACGTGAGTAAGCAAAACACTTAAGACGATAAAGAGGAGATAATACGTTATTACAACAATTCATGGATACGTATGTGTGCATGTATGTGTGTTAGAGAGAGACAGAGAGAGAGAGAGAGAGAGAGAGAGAGAGAGAGAGAGAGAGAGAGAGAGAGAGAGAGAGAAGAGGAGAGAGAGAGAGAGAGAGAGAGAGAGAGAGAGAGAGAGAGAGATAGAAGAGAGAGAGAAGAGAGAGAGAGAGGATGAGATAGATAGATAGATAGATAGATAGAGATAGAGAGAGAGAGAAGATAGAGAGAGAGATAGAGAGAGAGAGAGAAGCGAGAGAAATAAAGCGAGAGAAGGAGACAGACAGACAGACAGATAGATAGAGTGTATAAGTGCGTCTGCATGCGCCTCTGCAGGGGAGTCCCCCCCCCCCCCCCCGCCAGACCGCCTGCGAGAACGGCGCCAGGGGGAGGGAACGAAATAAGTGCGGACCCATTACACTTAATGCTAAGAGTACATCACAACCCGGGTTTAATTGCGTAGTGTTAACGAATTAAATTCATATGATGTAATTGTGCTTAATATAATGCAGCGGCGGCGGTCTCTGTGAAGATATGATATCAGGTATGAAAATGGGCGGAGAGAAATTAAGTATATATATATATTTTTTTTCTCTTTCGTGTGTGTTGTTGTTCTTCCAATTATGAGGCGGCAAGGGCAGTTATAATAACAGTAACCGTTTCTGCGACGAGAACAGGAGCCTTCATTAAAATAACAATAAAAGAAAAGCCAGATCCATTTTGTCGAGAGATCATGAATGCGGGAAATTTTTTCCTTTTATGGGACAAAATTAGAACAGAAATAATTGGTGTTTTAACTATACAGTACATATATATCTTTAAATATTCTTATTATTTCTTATTTCTTATTATAGTTATGATTATCGTTATGATCTTCGCCGAATTAACACGAATAGAAGGTAACAGGGTATTTTTTTAGAGCAGTCAAGAAAAATTCCCTATATTTGTACACAAACCAACGAAAGAGCAATTATATTTCCCTTTTGCGTGTGGACAGAAATGCAAGACAAACATGGAAAGGGATATAGCGTTTATTAGTGTATTTTTTTATTATGTTCCTCCAGATGTATTGATTTTGAATAATGCTTTAAAATGTTAATGATGTTTTCTGTTATTTTTCCACTGTAGGTTAATATGCGAAAAAAATCTTTGCAATTGTGTCAGAATAAACAACCCGAACTAAACAACCAGATAAACAACCCGAACTATGTAACTACTTCAACCTTTCAGAACACCTAGCATGAGGTATGGAGAACTATGTAACTACTTCATATCATCTGATGGCTTGGAAGATATAATTATGTTATATCCTAAATTTGGAATGTAGTACATGACCACAAATCAAATGTTACATTGCCTTTCCACGCCCAAGCCATACGCCGGCTTGGTAGATGAGTAGATAAATTAATGTGATTGTTCTTTTAGATGATATATTATAGATCGTAATAATGTTATGATCTAGATTTACACTGTAATACTATCATATAATGTTTTGACCATGCATCAAATGTACCACAGCTTGCCCCCGCCTGTGCAGTTAGCCAGGGTGGTAAATAAAGAACCAAACTAAATATTATCAGCCGGAAAGTGTGAATATAGATCTTGGAGTGTCTCTCGCTTGGTTTTCATACATCACTTGAACCTTCAAAGGGAACTAGACTGAGCTGATTAATTCTGCACGGCGCTATGGCCGGTTTAAGCAAGACGTATTCGCCTATGCTTTATATAAAACAAGAACAAGACAGTGTTATACTGTAACCGCGAGAATCAGGCAGGGATATATAGCGCACTGGCAGGTCAGCTTGTAATATCGAACAAACAAAGTGTGAACTATTTAAAGAAGGATATAAGCGAACATGAACATTTGTGCATCGTATCTCAGAGAACATTTATCTATCGTATCTCAGAGTGTCACGTGTCACAGCCTGTCAGACCACCTTGCATGAAGAACGCAGGTGCTTGCAACTATTTGATGTCATCTAATTTTAGAAGACACTTTTGTTGCATTCTAAGCCACAATGAAATGAGGTAAGGAAAAAAGAAGGAAGAATAAAAAGAGAGACGAGAGGAGAGAGAAGAGATAGATAGATAGATAGGTAGATAGAAAGATAAATAGATAGATGGATAAATAGATAGAAAGAGAGAGACAATGAGAAAGTGAGTGAGTGAAAGAGAGAGACAATGAAAGAAAGAAGTGAGTGAAAGAGAGTGATGAGAGAGTGAGAATGAGAAAGAGAGAGATAAGAGAGAGAGAAAGAGAGAAAGAAAAAAAAGAAGAAAAGAACAAGACATCTAAACAAAGAAAGAACCATAGAGAAAAAAGAAAGACGGAAATAAATAAAAAAAAAAAAACCCACCCACCCACCCACCAAGAGCCAGCCCACCAACCCACCAACCCACCACCAGAGCACGAGGGTTAACCACGTATATGTTTATGTATCAAGCGAGGACACATCTGCGATGCCTCGGTCGCTGATGTATGTAGCTCGGAGATATATATTTTTTTTCCTTTTTTTTTTGCAATATCGGAAAAAGGGGATGAAATTTGTGTCGGTTTTGGCCATATTGGAACGGAGCTAGGGGAGGGGGAGGGGGGGGAGGGGGGGGAGGGGGATGGAGGGAAGGGTGAGGGGGAGGGGGGAGGGAGGGAGGGGTGGGGAGGGGGAGGGGGGGAGGGGTGGCGGAGGGAGGGAAGGGTAGGGAGGGGGGGGAGGGGGGAGGAAGGGAGGGAAGGGTAGGGAGGAGGGAGGGGAAGGGGGAGGGTTGCGGAGGGAGGGAAGGGGTAGGGAAGAGGGGGGAGGGGGGAGGGTTGCGGAGGTTGGGAGGTAGAGGGGGGGGGGGCGGGGAGGAAGGGTTGGGAGAGAGGGTAGGGAGGGGGTGGGGAGGGGAGGAGGAGGGGTAGGGGGAGGGTAGAGAGGAAGGGGAGAGGCAAAGGGAGGATAGAGGATGGGGAGATGGTAGGGGGATATTGGGAGAGGGTAGGAGGGGGAGGGAGGATGGGGGATCGTGGAAAAAGGGGGAAAGAAAGGGAAGGAAAGAGGGAGAGGGAAGAGAGAGAGGAGAGAGAGAGAGAGAGAGAGAGAGAGGAGAGAGAGAGAGAGAGAAGAGCAGAGAGAGAGAGAGAGAGAGAGAGAGAGAGAGAGAGAGAGAGAGAGAGAGAGGATTATAAAGAGATGAGGGAAGGAACGGGAGAAAAAAAAGAATTGGAAAGATATGGAGAATTGGCAGAGAAAAGCAGGACAGGGAAAGGAAAGAGAATAAGAAAAAGAGAAAAGAAGGAAAAAGGAAGAAGAGGTAGATGAAAATCAGATGAAAGAGTGAGAGAAGGAATTGAAAAAGGAGAAATAACGAAAGATATGGGAAAATGGAAACCAGACAAACGGGCAGATAAGAAAGACATATAAAGAAGAAGAAGAAGAAGACGAAACAAATAACAAAGTTTCAAGAAAAGATTATAAGAAATTAACAGAAGGTCAAAGGGGGAAAGAGATGGAGGGGAGGATGGGGGGAGGGGGAGGAGAGGAGAGGACGGGCTCCGAAGAGAAAAGGGATAAGATCGGGTGGGGAAGGGAGAGAGAGAGGGAGGGAGACGAGAGGGAGGGAGACGAGAGGAGAGACGAGAGGGAGGGAGACGAGAGGAGGGGGTGGTAGAGGGGGACAGGGAGGAGGCGAGGACAATACAACACCCACGTCCTCCTCCTGTTGTCCGGGATAAAAGATATGGTAATTCCGGACCTTTCGGAGGAACGACTCTGCAATGCAATGTTGCAAGAACACTTTGTGTGCAAACAGGTGATGAGTGCCAGGCGGTGGAGGGGGTGGGGGGGGGGTGGGGAGAGTGTAGAAGTGGGGGGAGGTAGCGAGAGGAAGGAGGGAGGAAGGAAGGGAAGAGGAGGGAGGAAGAGGAAGGGAAGGGGAAGGAGGAAGGGAGGAGGGAGAGGAGGAAGGAGAAGAATGGAGGGAGGAAGGAGGGGAAGGGGAGAAGGGGAAGGAAGGGAGGAAGGAGGAAGGAGAAGGGAGAGAGAAGGAGGGCGCGAGGGAAAGGAGGAAGGGGAAGGAAGAAGAAGAAGGAGAAGGAGAAGGAGAGGGGAAGGGAAGAGGAGAGGAAGGGAGGAGGAGGAGGAGGAAGGAGGCGAAAGGGAGAGGAGGGAGAGGAAAGAGAGAGGGAGGGTAGCGAAGGGGGGAAAGAAAAGGAGAGAATGGAGAGGAGGAGATGGATACAGGGAAGAAATGAAGGGAAAGGAGGCAGGGAAGGAAGGGAAAGACGGGAGATGGGAAGGGAAGGGAAGGAAAAAGGAGACCGAGCTAGACAAGAGAGGCGACGTAAAGATGCTTGGCCACTGTGAATCCGCCTCTATGGTGACCTCGGCTGACATGGACGGTGTAATGAGGTTGCGCTGCCGAGGGGGCGTTGGCTTTGTGGGGTCGTGTGTGTAGAGATGGTGTGATGGGGGGGGGGGGGGAACACACATACGCACATACGCCAGCTTGGGTGCATTTGTTCGCATGCATATTCACATACACATGTGCACACGTGGATGCAAAACAGGTAATTATGGTGTTGATTACCTGATGATAAACATATTCACACACACACACATGATAGCTATAGCACACGCATGCACTCACACAAACACACATGCACACACAAACACACATGCACACACGTACGTACACACTCTCCTAAACACACAAAGAAAATAAATCACACTCCCACACTCACACAAACATACACATACACGTACACACTCGCCTAAACACACAAAAAAAAACACACGCACTCACACAAACACACATACACACAGACACACACAGGAAGTAATAACATCCCATAATTCCCTAATAACGACCGAAAATCACGTGAGAAAACAGCTGTCCGAACCCCCAGCAACAGACGCCCCCCCCCCCCCTGGATAACACTGATCCCAATGCAAAACCGAGCAGGATTTCTGTCATGAAAAAGAATGTCTGACAAGAAGCTGACACGTGATTCCGCTGACTGACATGACGGCGACACGATGACTGGTGTAGAGAAAAGCATAGGCGTGCGTGACATTACAAAGGAGAGGGTGATGAGAGTGGAAGCAAGGTTTGGTAAAGGAAGGAGGAGGAGAAAGGAGGAGAAAGGAGGAAGAAAGAAAGAGAGAAAGAGGAGGAGAAAGGGAGGAAGAAAGGAAGGGAAGAAAGAAAGAGAGAAAGAGGAGGAGAAAGGGAGGAAGAAAGGAAGGGAAGAAAGAAAGAGAGAAAGAGGAGGAGAAAGGGAGGAAGAAAGGAAGGGAAGAAAGAAAGAGAGAAAGATCAGCGAAGAACATTTGTAAATTAACTTTTTTTTCTTATCATTTCTTTAATCAATGTGGTTATTTGTAAATTCCACATGAGCTATTCCAGGTATTTCATCCACATGAATAATTCTCGGTTCCTTCGCCAATTCCTCCATTCATCCACCCAGTTAGCAGTCAATTATATCATCCATCACAGTGACACTCGATCGCCTCCTCCGTTTTAGCCGAAAGGAAAAGTGAATTCCACAAATCGATGAATGATTTTTATTTATTTTTTAAATCACTGACCCCCCCCCCAAAAAAAAAAAAAAAAAAAAAAAAAAAATCTTTGAAATGTTTACAAGAGATCCTTTGCACAACAAGATGACGTTGACTTGTTGCCTCAGGGAATTGCTCTTGCACTGTTCCTCTTGAATGGTAAATGTTATAATTATTGTTGTTGCTGTCATCGTTATTATCATTACCATTGTTATAATTGTTATTCATTATTATTAATATTATTATTACTATTATTATTATTATTATTATAATTGTTATTACTATTTATTAGTATTATTATTATTATCATTATTATTATTATTATTATTATCATTATCATTATCATTACTATTATTATTATTTTTATCATTGTTATTTTTTATAATCATCACCATTGTTATCATAAGTTTCCTCATTATAATCATTATTATTACTGATAGTATAGTTCCTATTATTACTATTATCACAGTAATTATTATCATCATTATCATTATTATTATTGTTATTATTATCATTATCTATATTATTATCGTTATCTTAATCACTGATATCATTAGTATCATTGTTATTATCATTATTATTATTATCATTATTATTATTATTATTATTATTATTATTATTATTATTATTATATTATTATTATTATTATTACTATTATTGTTATTACTATATCTTATTATTTATTATTATTGTCATCATCATTGTCATCATTATCATCATAATCATTATTATGACTGATATTGACATTATCTTCATTGCTATAATTATCATTTTCATTATTATCATTATCATCAGAATTACTGTCATTGTTATTATAATCACCATCATCATCATCAACATCATTATCATTTTCATCATCATTGCTACTCTCATTATCAATTTTGTGGTGATATGCAATATCAGATGACCATTTTAATTGCAAATTGAAGATTTACTCCTCTTTCACAGATAAAGAAAAAAATAAGATAAAATGAAAAATAATTTTCGTAATATATCTTGTTCTCAGTCTATTCCAGGAATTCTTTATTGCCTAAAAAAGCGAGGAAATCAGTGATTTTTTTCTGGTAGAAATCACGAAATTATAAAACTCAGATAACACAGAATGAACCCCCTCACCCCCCCCCCCGCCTAAAAAAAAAAAAAAAAAAGAAAAGAAAAGAAAAAAGAAAAATATGTAAGAAAATGTACCGTAAATACCATTATTATAAATAAATAAATAAATATTACCTATCAACACCACAGGAGAAGAAACGAAGGAAGGAAAATGGAAAAAAAAGAAAAGGAAATAGAAAAGGAAGAAGACGAAAAGAAAGAGTAGAAGATGAAAAGGAAGAAAAATTAAAAGAAGATTTCAAAGAAGGCAAGGAATAAAAATAAGTAGAAAATGAAGATTAGAAAGAAGAATAACAGGAAGAAGAATAAAGAGAAGAAAAAAGAAGAAAAGGCAGAATAAACGAAGAGAAATAATGAAAATAAAAGAAGAAAAAATAAAAAGAAGAATAAAAAGAAGAAGGATAAAAAGAAGAAGAAAAAGAAGAATAAAATAAAGAAATAAAAAGAATAGTAATAAAAGGAAGAATAAAATTAAGAATAAAAAGAAGAAATAGAAAAAATAGAAGACGAAGAAGAGGAAGAAAAAGAAGGGAAAGAGCGCGAAGAAGAAGAAGAAGGAATAGACTAAGAAGAAAGAGGAAAAGGTAGAATAGAAGAAGTAGAGAAGAAAAAGAAGAAAAGAAGAAAAGAAGAGGAAAGATAAACAGTGAATAGTGAAATGATTTCTTTTACTGTCTCATCACTTCGTCTCATTAGTCTCTTCTTTTCTTTTCTTTTTTTCCCTTTTCTTCTTCTTTTTTCCTTCCTTTCTTTTTCTCCCATATCTTCTTTTCTTTTTTTCCATTTTCATTTTTTCTTCTACTTTATTTTTCTTTTGCTTTTTCTTTTTTTCTCTTTTTCTTCTTCTTTTTCGTGTTCTTCTTCTTTCACCTTCTTCTCCTTTTTTCTAAGCTGTATTATAGTACATCACAAAAGGATATTCTTACGTAACTAAAGCTGTGTTTTGTGTGTTGTGGCGTGTGTGTGGGCGTCTTTCGTAACGTGTAAACGCGCTGTATGTGTGTGCGCCGTCGCGTGCGTCGTGTGTGTGCGTGTTGCTGTGCCGTGCGTGTGTGTGTGTGTGTGTGTGTGTGTGTGTGTGTGTGTTGTGTGTGTGTGTGCCCCTGATGTGTGTGTGTGCTGTGTATGTATTTTATATGCTTTGTTGTTTAATTAGGAAAATTCTCCAAAAATCTGAGAAAAATAAAGGAAAATGGGGGTGAAAAGGAAAAAGGGAAAAAAGAAAAAAGAAAATAAAGGAAGAAAGATAGGAAAGAGAAAAAAAAAAGGGGAAAAAGGAAAAGAAAGACGGAGAGAGGGAAAGAGAAAGAGAAGGGGAAGAAAAAAAGGAAGAGAAAAAAGAAAAAAGAAAAAAAAAAAGGAAAAAGAAACAAGAAAAAAGAAAAAAAAAAAAAAAAAAGGAAAAGAAAGGAAAAAAAAAGAAAAAGGAGGAGAAAGAAAAAAAGGAGGGAAAAGGAAAAAGAAAAAAAAGAAAGATGGAGGGAAAGAAAAGGGAAAAGGGAAAAAAAGAGAAAAGAAAAAGAAAAGATGGAAAAAAGGCCAAAGAAAAAAAAGAAGGGAAAGAAAATAAGAAAAAAAAAAAAAAAAACGAAAAGGGAAAAAGAAAAAAAGAAAAAAAACGAAAGAGGGGAGGAGGAAAAAAAAAAAAAAAAAGAAAAAAAAAAAAGGGAGAAAAGATTAAAAGACGGAAAAAAAAAAAAAAAAAACAGAGAAAGAAAAAAAAGATATGTGGGATGCGGGGTGAGAAAGAGAAAAAGAGAACGAGAGGGGGAAAGAACATGAGAGGGCGGATAAAAACAGCCTGAGAAGGGAGAATGGAAAGAGAAAAAGATGAAAACATGAGAAGAGGCGCGGGGTGAAATATAGATAAAAAAAAAGAAAAAGAGGCGGAGTAGAAAAAGTAAAAAAAAAAAAAGTAGGGGAAGCAACAAAAAAAAAAAAAAGTGGATGAGTAGATGGAACAGAACGAAAACAAAAAGAAAAATAAGAGAAAGAGAGACCGAGAAAAAGAAAAATAAAAAAGTAAGGGAAGGAGAACCCCACACAACAAAAAAAAAAGAAACGTAAATAAAAAAAAAAAAAAAATAATAAAAGGAGCCCGGAAGATGTAATAATAAGAATGATTGAANCAGTATAAAGGGGTAATCATTTTTAATTCTGTAGAGATTGGGATATTAGTTCAATTTAGCTTCCACTGGCGCAGTTTTATCTGAGAAACCCACTTAACATTGATTTCTTCCCATCTTTCTTCTTCGTCTCTCCCTCTCTTCCTGTCTCTCCCCCTCTCGTTCTCTGGGGCTATTTTATGTAATCTTGACGTATATACTATACTTAACAAGGACTCCTCTTCAAATGTATTTTTAGGCTAAAAGGTTTTCTGAGTCTCTCTCTCTCTCTGTCCATTATCTCCGATTCAAGTGAAAATATTTTTAAACCCATTATGTACGTATCTCGCCCATTATTTTGTTTATCAGCTGTACTTACACAAAGCTCCACTAATGGTTAGTCAACAGGGAGCTCATTTGTAATCCTATCTCTCACTTGTTAACCGTTTTCCTTTTTTTTTTTTTTTTTTTTATTTGCCGTTAGTATTATTGACAGCGTGATTTTGATCACAATTAAATAACAATGATAATGTCGGTATATATAATAGCACCAGACACACGCACACACACACACACAACACACACACACACACACACAGCACACACACACAAACACACACACACACACACACACACACACACACAACACACAACACACACCACACACAACAACACAAAAAAAAAAAAAAAAAAAAAAAAGCTGTGGGAAGTCGGAGAGGAAACGTAGTCCATATTTACCTCTTGATGAAATAGGAGATTTTGCCACAAATTGATAACCTCTCTTCCTTAGTCCATACTGTATAGAGGATTACTCAGAAAAGAAAGATACAATAAATGCAACACGAAAAACACAATACTCGTGGTTGATAGATATGGAAGAAAAGCCACAATGTACAAACATAGATTTGTGTTGAATTGAAAAGTGAGAAACAACAGTTTCGGGAATCGTCCTCGACCCGAAGATGGAATCGAGGACGATTCCGAAACTGTTTTGTCTCACTTTCATCAACAAATCTAGTTTGTACATTGTGGGTTTTTCTTCCATACATAAAAATGCAGTATAATATGTAATGTGTGCATACATACGACCGTGTGTTATGTATGCAAATCTCTGAATCTGTGCAGGAATATGTGTCTAATGTGTGTGTATAAGGTATATAATCTAGAGATATATGTATGGACAATAACAAACACACACACACACAACGGCACCACACACACACACACACACACACACAACACATCACATATATTATATATATATATATATATATATATTATAATATTATATAATATATATAATATATATAGAGAAATATATTAGAGAGAGAGAGAGAGAGAGAAGAGAGAAGATGAGAGAGAGAGAAGAGATATAGAGAGAGGAGAGAGGAAGAGAGAGAGAGAGAGAGAGAGAGAGAGAGAGAGAGAGCGAGAGCGAGAGAGCGAGATAGAAAAAGAGAGAGGCAAAGAGAGAGAAATATAAAATCAGAAACCAAGTCAATGCAGGAAGGAATAAAGATAAAACCTCACGGGCATGGGGGGGGGGGGGGCGGCCATGGTCATCCCGATGCCAGTCAGTGACGACGCGCTGGACTGGCATCCTGACCGCGGGGGAGGACGACGGGCGCGATGACGGAGAGGCAGCAGGAGGAGGCTTCTGTACCAAACTGCTCTCCGGTTCGGGCCGACGTGCGTATGGATCGGAAAATGGCCACCGAGGCGAGGCACCAGAACCCGGGAACCGAAGGAGATGGAAACCACTTACGGGAAACAAAGTTAAATAAATAGATAAATAAATAAATGTCCGTAACTAGACACACAACAGATGCCGAGCGATAAACATCCATCGACATAACATTGATCTGAAAAAACTGCTCTGACGAAGGGGAATAATAACGACAGAAAATGAGGAGAAAATGGGTGAGAGCGATGGTGGAGAATGAGGAAGAGAAGCAAAGCAGGAGAATAAGTAATGGTGGAGAAGGAGGAGGACAAGAAATGAAGGAGAAGCAGGAGAAGTAATGTGGAGAAGGAGGAGGACAATAATGAAGGAGAAGTAATGTGGAGGAGGAGGACAAGAAATGATGGAGAAGCAGAAGCAGTGGAGAAGTAACCATCCCTGGGATGATACGATAGCACCGCCCACAAATATGACCAGCAAAAGGGTTACGCCCCCTATCTTTACGCTCTCATACTATTATTTCCTTCTCGCTAGGGCAGCTAGCAGCTAGTTCTTCCGTTTTCACTCTTATTCTCGAACTTCGGTTCCTTTTCTTAACAATTTCCATTCGATTTCGTCACCGCACTCTCCTCCCGGCGGCCGCAGCGTCAACGTCTCTCCAGCTCTCTCCGCCACAGCACGACGATTCAGCTCCCGCGCGAGCTGCCGCCTCCTTCCGGGAATCTTCCTTTGCGGACACTCTTCTTGGCGGCTTCAGCTCTCTCGAACCAGGCCTGCGGCAGGATTACTGATGGATGGGTGCGGTCGTCGGGAGGAGGGTCGCCCCGAGCCTGCGTCTCCTGCTGGGGTGCCTCTTCGTCGGTGTGTTACGTCGGTGTGGGGCTCTCGCGGCGCGCCCCGCTTCTCCTGACATGGCAAGCTCTGGCTAGTATCTGGTGGGGGCCGACCACCTACTGTAGGCACGAGGCGCCTGCGTAAGGCGTCAGGGCGGAGTTTGGACCTCTGCCACGGGCCCTGCAGCCCACTTCAGCCGTTGCTGCGCTCGGTTGGCCTCCGTGAAGAGCGCCGGAGCGGGCCTTCCGAAGGGAGACGAGGAGGCCGCGAGGGACTTCGCGCCTTCTCCTGCCTTCGACAGTCGGTGGTGGGCGGCTCCTGTGCGCGGTCGCGGGCGCAGCTGTCCTCTCTTGGGAGGTGACTCCCACTAAGGCATATCTTTCGGCCAAGTATTTGACCAACACCACCAGAGACGAAGCTGTCAGTTTCGTCACCCCGAGGAATAAGTTCATTCCTCCTATCAAAGAACGCGCTGAAAGAAAGTGCTGCACAAAACGGGACGCTCGCGCAAAAACTCAGAGGGTAACTTTACAAAAAAAAAAAAAAAAATCATAGAACCGAGCAGGGTGAGCTTCATACCTGGGCAGCAGCGAGTGTGTGCGAGTCAGGGGATGGTTTCCACGCACATCATGCCCACACATCACCACATCATCTCACCACATACCATTCTGTCCTTTATTTTTCTTTTAGTTAGCCTGTGTTGCGTTACCATTACTATCTATCTGACCATCACAATTTCTTCACTTCCACTTCCACTCTTACTTCACCTCTCATTATTTCAATGCTTATGTGACGTTCATGTTTATTTTACAATAAAAAAGAAAAAAAAAAAACAGAAACAAAA
>NW_020869897.1:516300-518800 GCF_003789085.1 Penaeus vannamei
ATGTTAACAATAATTTCTAGCCACGTCTTCCTGATTTCCATTGCCCTGGTTTTCGTCTTTCCACATTTGCACAACAAGCACCATGATCTCTCCCTCCTCTCTCTCCTCCTCCTCTCCTCCTCTCCCTCCTCCCCTCCTCTCCCTCCCCCTCCCTCCCTCCTCCCTCCTTCCCCCTCCCTCTCACTCCCTCCCTCTCTTTTATTCCCTCCTTCCCTTCCTCTCACTCCCTCCCTCCCTCTCCCTCCCCCCTTCCTTCTGCATGGCCATGTCCTGCTTTACTCTTTCCACCTTTCCGCGTTCCATCATCTCGCTCTTTTCTCAATACTGTTTAGATTTCTACTATTATCATTTCCTCTTTTACTATTGCTGTTTCTGTTTTCTCAATTCCATGTTTAATTTCTATTATTATCATTTCCTCTTTTACTATTGGTATGTTTCTTTTTAGTTTTCTACTATTATCATTTCATTTTTTACTCTTGCTATGTTTTCTCAATATTATGTTTTGTTTTCTACTATTATCATTTCCTTTTTTACTATTCCTGTGTTCCTCTTTTACTCTTGCTATGTTCTCAGTACTATGTTTAGTTTTCTAACATTACCATTTCCTCTTTTACTCTTGCTATGTTTCTCTGTTTTCTCAATATTATGTTTAGTTTTCTACTATTATCATTTCCTTTTTTACTATTGCTGTTTCTGTTTTCTCAATATTATGTGTTGTTTTCTATTATCATTTCCTTTTACTATTCCTGTTTCTCTGTTTTCTCAATGTTATGTTAAGTTTTCTACTATTATCATTTCCTCTTTAAACTATTGCTATGTTTCTGTTTTCTCAATGTTATGTTTTGTTTTCTATTATCATTTCCTTTTTTACTATTGCTGTTTCTGTTTTCTCAATATTATGTTTAGTTTCTTCCATTATCATTTCCTTTTTTATTATTGCTATGTTTCTTTTTTTCTCAATACTATGGTTTTCTATTATCATTTCCCTTTTACTATGCTGTTTCTGTTTTCTCAATACTATGTGTTGTTTCTATTATCATTTCCTTTTTACTATTCCTATGTTTTCTCTGTTTTTCTCAATGCTATGTTAAGTTTTCTACTATTATTATTTCCTTTTACTATTCCTATTTCTTTTTTCTCAATACTATGTTTAGTTTTCTATTATTATTTCTTTTTTTTACTATTCCTATTTTCTCTGTTTTCTCAATATTATGTTTAGTTTCTTCCATTATCATTTCCTTTTGTACTATTGCTGTTTCTGTTTTCTCAATACTATGTGTTGTTTTCTATTATCATTTCCTTTTTTACTATTCCTATGTTTCTTTTTTCTCAATACTATGTTTAGTTTTCTACTATTATCATTTCCTCTTTTAACTATTGCTGTTTCTCTGTTTTCTCAATATTATGTTTAGTTTTCTACTATTATCATTTCCTTTTTTACTATTGCTATGTTTCTTTTTTCTCAATACTATGTGTTGTTTTCTATTATCATTTCCTTTTTTACTATTCCTATGTTTCTGTTTTCTCAATATTATGTTTAGTTCTTCCATTACCATTTCCTTTTTTACTATTCCTATGTTTCTTTTTTCTCAATACTATGTTTTGTCTTCTATTATCATTTCCTTTTTTTACTATTCCTATGTTTCTCTGTTTTCTCAATGCTATGTTTAGTTATCTACTAGTATCATTTCCTCTTTTACTATTGCTATGTTTCCCTGCTTTATCACTAGTACGTTCTACTTCGCAACAACGATCATAGTTTCATTTTTTTATCATTATCATCATATCTCCCTCTAACATGCTATTGTTTTGATAATAATAATGTAAGATAAATAATAGTAATGATATTGATGCCGATAATGATAACGATGCTAATGATAATGATGGTAATAAGGATGATGATTTTTCTCTCTTGTTTTTATCCTTAATTATTCATGATATCATGATGATGTGATGATGATGATAATGATGATGATGATTGGTGATGAAGGATGATGTTTGATGATGATGTATGTGTAATTGATGATGGTGATGGGGATGATAATTATGATTAATGATAATGATTAATGATGATGATGAGAATATCTGTTGTAATAATAAAAAATTGAGGGTAATAATAATGATACTGTCACTATTTATGATATCATTATAGTAAAATCAATGCAAATGTAAGCTATCCTAATTGTATTAATAACAACGATGATTAAAGTAATAGTGATTATAGTAATGATGATGATAATGATAATAATAATGATAAAGAAAAGGATGATGAAAAATAAAAATAAAAAATCATAGGAACAACACCAACAGCAATCAAAAAATATATAATTAAAACCAAAATGTATAATAACTAAGTGAACTGCACAACAGTGAATAACATGAGCACACAACCAACCATTAAAAAAAAGAGAGAGAAAAAAGATAGGCACAACAGCTGTCTTCGTTCAGGTGTGAGACCAACCCACATAAGTTAATAAACATTTATAAAATGAGAGAAACA
>NW_020869897.1:528800-541300 GCF_003789085.1 Penaeus vannamei
TATTATCAATTATAGTATTGATAATAATGATTAATAACAATAATTTAATGAATGAAAACTAAAAATAATGATAATCAGAACAATGATGATAATTTCTATCAATATTTATTAATCTAATTGTAAATAATAAAGTCATTTTATCATTAATGATAGTATCAATATTGCTGTTATTATCATTATTATTATTATTATATCATTTTTTATTATCACCATAATCAGTGATAATGATCAAAATAATTTAATCAATAACAACAAAAATAATGATAATAACAATAGTAGTAATAACACACACACACCCATCCATCCATCCATCCATACGCACACAGACGCACACATCCCATCCATCCATCCATCCATACGCACACAACACACACATCCATCCATCCATCCATCCATACGCACACACACACACATCCATCCATCCATACGCACACGGACGCACATCCATCCATCCATACGCACACAGACGCACATCCATCCATCCATCACAGACGCCATCCATCCATACGCACACAGCGCACATCCATCCATCCATCGCACATCCATCCATCCATCCATACGCACACGGACGCACATCCATCCATCCATCCATACGCACACGGACGCACATCCACACAAACCTCTAATATGTAAATACGAGAAAAAAGAATTAAGTATTTTCGTAGCATCATCAGCTGTGCCTGACGTTATCGCTTTTGCATGATAAGATTTTATGCTCGTACATGACTTACTGTCTGGCCCTTGGGAATTGCATGACCGAAAATACCCTGTTTGTGTTTGGCGGAAAGGAGGTGGGGGAGGGCGGATAAATGAGAGGAGAGAGAAGGAGGAGGAGGAGGAGGAGGAGGAAGAGGAAGGAGAAGAAAGGGGGTGAAATTTTTGGAGGGAAGGGAATTTTTGTGTTGGGATTTTTTTTTTTTATGTTTTTTTGTTGTTGTTTCTTTTGTTTTGTTTTTGTTTTTCCTTGTTTCTGTCTTTTTCCTTTTTAACTTTTTTCTCTCTCGTTTTTTTCTCTTTTGGGGATAATTTTCACTCTAGTTTGAGTTTTTTCGTGTTTTTTTTATTATTATTATTCTGTTCCTTGTCATTTTTATCATCTTTGCTTGACAAGCTCAAAGAACGAGTGATAGAAATGACACAATAAATAAGAACAAAAGAAAATCTTGACTGGACTTTACACACGAATCCCCTCCTTTTCTCCCCCCCCCCCCTACCCTTCCGTTCTTTCCCCTACCCCCTAAAATCCCCCTTAAACCCCTCTCCACCCTATTCTCCCTTATCCCTACCCCCCTTCAAACCCATACTTACCCCTCCTAACACCCCCTCCCCCACCTTCAACATTTTCTTACCCTTTCACCCTTTCCCTTCCTCTCCCTTACCCCCTTCCTTCCTCTCTCCATTTTGTTTCATTTCCTCCCTTCCTCCTCCCTACACCTTCCCCTACTCCCTTACTTCCTCTTCGTAACCCCTACTTTTCGACCCCTCCTCCTACAACCCCCCCCCACTTATTCCCTCCTCCATTTCCCTTTTCCCCAACTATCCCTACCCTTTACCCCCCCCCTCTCCTACCCAAATCTTGTCCCCTCCCCCCATTCCTACCCATTCGCTCCCTCTCTCCCCTCCTTCTAAACCCCCTCCTCCTACCCCTTACCCCCTCCCCCCTGCTCCCTCCCCTCCTCCCCTCTCTTTCTCCCCCCCCCCCTTCTCCTACCCTTTCACCCCTCCCCTCCTACCCCCTTCCCCCTCCTACCCTCTCTTCCCCCCTCTCCTTCTACCCCCCTTCCCCCTCCAACCTCCTCACCCTCCCCACCCTCCTCCCTTACCCCCCACTCCAAGTGCATGACGATTCTACATTTGCACTTGAGAAAAGGTAAGTGTACACTATGCATGACCTTTGTAATTACTGCCATGAGAACGGCAGTCGAGTCATGCACTTTGCCCGCGTTCTCTATACAGCCGTCATGGACTGTCATGAGAGCTTGGAGGAGAGTCTCGCCAAAAAAAAAAGGGAGGAATGAATAAAAGAAAAAAAATGATTATGGAGGAAATTTGTAACATCGTTTTAAATAAAAGGTATGAATAATTTTTTAAAATGGATTTTGAAGGGAATTTATAAATTGTTTTTCGTGTTTTTATCATTATGTTTATCGTCATTGTCATCAGTTATATCGTTATTATTACTTTTATTAGGTATGTCATTCATCGTTATCAAATATATCTTACTATATCATTGATAATATTAAATAATAACAATGATAATAATAACTATGATAATACTTATCATAATAATGATAATAATTATAGCAATAACAATAATGATAACAATGATAACCATCATTATTTTCATCATCATCATTGTCATCGTTATCATAATATTAGTGATGATAATATTTATAATACTAATAATGGCAATAATGATAATGATAGGGATAAAAAATAATGATAAAGTAACAACATGATGATAATGATGATGATAGTGATGATGATTACATCAATAACAATAATGATAATAATAATAATAATAATAATAATAATAATAATAATAATAATAATAATAAAATAAAAAAAAATAATAATAATAACAATAATAATAAAAACACTAATAATAGTAACAATAATAACAATGAGAATTATATAAATAACAATAACAATATTCACAATAGTAATAACATTCAAAATAATAATAATAATAATAATAATAATAATAATAATAATAATAATAATAATAATAATAATAATAATAATAATATAATAATAATAATAATAATGATAATGAATAATAAATAACACTAACAATAAAAACCAATATCATCATTATAATAATAATAGATGATAAGACACCTGAATCTATGCAATGGAAAATATTAATAATATAGAATAATAATAATAATAATAATAATAATGATAAAGAAATAATATTTCTGATAATAACGATGATAACGATAATAAAGAAAGTAAAAGATATTGGCAATTATAATAATACTAATAACAATGGAAAAAGCAATGAAAATATCATTTCTAAAATACCCTTGAAAACAATCAAAACAATTCGTAAATAGTTTATCAATGACATAGTTTAGTCTACTTTTAAACTACGTAAACACCCATTCAATGATCTCCTTAAATGCTATTAAATCGTAGGTAGTTTAATGAATGGTAACAGCGCCTCTTGTCTCGGTCGGTTTACGCTAATGACTGTCATGACACAATGAGTGACGTCAGAGAGTTGTAGGTTGATGACATGACCGGAGGTATATGTAATTTGGGGCGTGTTATCTCTTTCTTTCTCTTTCTTGCTTCGTTCTTTTTTATTCTGTTTTTTGTTTCTTTTTTTCTTTTTTTTTTTTTTTTTTTTTTTTTTTTTTCGTTTTTTTTTTTTCTCGGTGGTGTATAATCTCTCTTTTCTCATTATAGATTCGTTGTATTTTCTTATCCTTATTATCCTTGCTCTCTATCTCTCTAACTCTCTCTCTCTCTCTCTCTCTCTCTCTCTCTCTCTCTCTCTCTCTCTCTCTCTCTCTCTCTCTCTCTCTTCTCTCTCTTCTCTCTCTCTCTCTCTCTCTCTCTCTCCCTCTCTCTCTCTCTCTCTCTCTCTCTCTCTCTCTCTCTCTCTCTCTCTCTCTCTCTCTCCTCTTCTCTCTCTCTCTCTCTCTCTCT
Source organism: Penaeus vannamei (assembly GCF_003789085.1). Classification (NCBI taxonomy): domain Eukaryota; kingdom Metazoa; phylum Arthropoda; class Malacostraca; order Decapoda; family Penaeidae; genus Penaeus; species Penaeus vannamei. The sequence continues at coordinate 532,458 of NW_020869897.1, forward strand.
CTCTCTCTCTCTCTTCCCCTTCTTCGTCTGCGTCCGTTCCTCTCTTTGGTCTGCACGAGAGCGCGTACGATAATAATTAATGACGGTACGACGGGCAGCATGGCGGAGGTATGATGATTTAAATGACAGTATGATTTATAGTGAGGGAATTACTACCTCTGTTCATACCTTTACCTCCCTCTTCCCTTCCGTTACCCTTTCTCCCCCACTTCCCTCGTTCTCCTCGTTCTGCTAGTTCCTCCATTCATCTTATATCCCTTTTTCCCCTCTTTCTCCTCCAGTTGTCTGTTCCCCTCACCCCTTCTCCCCTCTTTCATTCTTTCATTCATCTCTTTGCCTTTTTTTTTTCATCTTTTCTCTCTCTTCCTCTTTTCTTTCCCTTCCTCCCCTCTTTTCCTCCTCTCCTCTTTCCCTCCTCCCCTCTCCTTTTTCGCCTCCTCCCCTCCTCCCAACTTCCCCTTTCCCTCCTCCCTCTCTCCCTCTCCCCTCCCCTTCTCTCTCCCCTCCTCCCCCTCTTCCCTGTCTCCCTCTCCTCTCCCCTCTCCCTCTCTCCCCTCTTCCCTCTCTCTCCCTCCCTCTCCCCTCTTCCCTCCTCCCTCTCCTCCTCCCCTCTCTCCCTCCTCCCCTCCCCCCCTCCTCCCCTCTCTCCCTCCTCAATGCCATTTCGACACCCTGACATTCACCCTGTGCGAATGTCTTTGCATGACTGACAGCGTATCAATGAATCATGCATTCGTGTTTGGAAATGGATATAAAAATCACCTGCTTATTTACACCTGTCACGGCGCTTCTCTCTACCCTTTGAGCTCTTTAAAAGGGAAAAAAGGGAGGAGGTTTTTTTTTCCTCTTTTTTTACCTCGATGCTTTTACAAGTTTATTTCCGTTAATATACATAATTGATCAAGTCGTTCTGCCACAAACGCTTCTTTCAATAGCTTTCTTTCTTTTTTTATTTCGTTTTAGTGCTTATTGAAAAAAGGTTTCGATACCTTTATGTGCGTAGAGAAAAAAAAATGAAATATGAATACGATAGCTTCCGAACCTGCAAACGTGGGATCGGAACCCATTTTGGCGGGAATCTTTGCCTTGTAGATCGACGCCATTATGGGGAATGTTACTCCGTTTTCGATTTTCTTGTTTGTCCAGTACTTTACGAGTGCGCAGTTCGCTTTTATGTTGTTTGGTGTTTGGGAGTCGAGGGAGGAGGTTGTTTATATTACTTTTTTCGATTTTTTTTTCTTGATTAATTCTTGTTTTATTTACAAACGGACTTTTACTAAGGCGTTTTTTATGTTCTGTTTCGTCATTTTTTTTTCTCTCTCTCTTTTCTTTTTCTTTTTCTTTTTTTTTTTTATATCTGCTTTGTTGATATTACTTCGACGATTTTGTATGATAGTCAAAAAATTAAGTTTGCTTATCGAATTCACCTTTAGCTTATTTTTCTTTCTTTTATTATTCCTTCATTCGTTTCTTCCTTCTTTCTTTCCCTTCATTCTCCTTGCACCGTTTTCTTCTTTACACAATTTACAAGAACAATGCCCTAATTCGGCATATTATGTCAATCAAATAAATGAGTTCTCTTTCATGTCTTGTTATCTATTAAAGATCTCATGCTTACATTACATAAAGAACAATTTATAGCGTGTTTATACTTCCAGTTAGAGTGAGGAATGATGTCTGAGAGAGAGTGCATTGTGTAGCTTTGAAATAATTTGAGTTTTATCGATTCCTCTGTTCAAACAGCCATTTTCTCCTTCTCTTTTCTTTCTCTTTCTCTTTCTCTTTCTCCTTTTCTTTCTCTTTCTCTTTCTCTTTCTCTTTCTCTCTCTCTTTCTTTCTCTTTCTCTCTCTTTTCTCTTTCTTCTTTCTCTTTCTCTTTCTCTCTTTCTTTCTTTCTTCCTCTCTTCTTTCTCCTCCTCTCTTCTTTCTCCTTTTATTTCCCTCTCTCTCTCTTTTCTCTCACTCTATCCTTCATTCTCTTTCTCTCTATATCCTCCATACTTTTCTTTCATGCCGTACGTGCATTTATATCTACAGACGAATAGACTTATAGATGGGTATATATGAATACAGACATGATAACGTAAAAAACAAAGAAATCGAGGAACTGCGGACACGATGATGAAGGAAATAATAAAGGGGCATATTCCTTCCACCTTCCTTTAACTCCGTCTCTACGCTGATAGACGCGTTGGCCATACCGGTGTGGAACAAATCATTTTACGCTAAATCTAATACATCTTTCAAAATCACTTTCTAATTTGGTTTGTTACATATTGGCGTATTTGCTGCTTTATAACGGTGTATTGTTTTTTTAAGGCACAGAACGTCCATGTTTTGTAATCAACATTTCGTTATTTTTCATTTCCACCTTCGTTTTGTATGTCCCTCAAGCCCTCATTCGGGGTTAGCGCTTAGTCCTCAGTAAGTAGAAACATAAATCCAGGATCCTAAGTTACTTTCGCTGGAAGGTGCCTACACACAAATTTTGTCATGTTAAATTAATGTAGAAAAGGTTTGAATGAGACTGACTATCATCACTATACAAGAGATGTATTTGACCGGTTTCGATTACGTCTTCATCAGAAATACGTTTTCTGATGAAGACGTAATCGAAACCGGTCAAATACATCTCTGGTATTGTGAAGATATCCAGTCTCATTCATACCTTTTCTACATTTGTCAACATGGACACGGTTCAAGATAAATGAATAAAGTGTTTAGTTAACATTGTTACAATTGATATGTATTGGTGACTGTCTCTGCAATACCCGTGGTGAGACATTTTTACAAGGTGAAGATTATGTTGTTTGAAGACGTTTTATCATTACATTAACTATTAAAACGTTTGTTTTTGTAATTACTGTCATTTTCATCATTATAGTTTCTGTATTAACTGAAAGGGTTATTATTCTTTCTATATTTTACCTTAATAAATTAATCATCGTTATATTTTTTGTTGGTTTTCTTATTGCATAATCATAGTGATTATCATAATTATCATCGTTAGCAGTATTACAACTGATATTAAAATGATATCATTTTAACTGATATTTTCTGATTTTTTTTTTATAATCACAATTGTAATTCGAATAACAATAGTAGTAACGATGTTATTGCGCTCTTTTCACTGTTATTATCAGTGCTAAGTTAGACTATTCTTCTTGTTATTATCAGTTAGATTTAGTAGTGTTATTTTCATAGCAGATATTATTGTTACCATTACTACTTTTATTGTTATTGTTAATATTTTCATCATTACGCTTTATTCTCAAAATTATATTCATCATTACCATTAATGTTTTTATTATTACTGTTATTAGCATTATAAGTATTTTTATCATAATTGCTATTATTAACATTATCATTATTATTATCATTATTATTACTATCATTATTATTATCATTATCATTACCATTATCATTATTTTTATTACTACAGCTAGTATTATCATCATCATTATTATCGTTATTGTAATTTTTGTGTTATTTGTTGTAATCTATTTTTTCTTTCTTTTTTCTATTACCATTTATTTTTCAAATTATCCATAAACGTAATATTTACCCGTGGGGATACGAAAACTATTGTTACAGTTTTATATTCTGACTTATTTCGGTATATGGTAAATTGATGCTAATTGTGAAGGCATGATATTCTGAAGTAAGAATGTGAAAGTATGCTTACGCTATTATTAGATAGAATTTTTCAGTAATAATAGCTCTGATAATGGTCATATTCATGGCATTGTAGTATTGATAATAATGATGAAGGTAATAATAACAACAGTAATGCCTGTGATAATAGCAGTAACAATGATAATGGCAGCAATAATGATAATAATAGTAATAATATTGATAATTATATCTACTATAACTAATAATGATAATGATGATGATGATGATGATAATAATAAATAATAATAATAATAATAACAACAACAACAATTTATAATACTAATAACAATAATGACCATAATTGATGATAATAATGATATCAATAAAAAACAATGATAATAATTAATCGTCATCATAATAATAATAAAAATAATGACAATATTGATGATGACGGTACTAATAATAATGATAATGATAATAATGATAATGATAAGGACAAACATAATAATAATAATAATAATAGTATAATAATAATGATAATAATAACAATAACAATCGTCAAAATAGTTTCTCAATCTCTGTCGGACAGGCTTTAAAACTTAATAACTGGATTTTCCATTTTTAAACCTGTTATTTTGATTGACAGCTACATGGCAAAATACGACAAGCACCGGAAGCGGACAGGAAATAAGGTCAGTGACAAGAGACATTTCGCCAAGTCCCCTTAGCGTTGGTCATGACGCGGGCTGGTGAACTCTACGGGTTTTGCTCGCCGCGTTTCAACCAGCACGGTCATTTTATCGACAAGGCATTTCAATAATCAATTCCTCCGATTATCATGTCTTCTGAATGATCTTACCGATATAGATGAGAGCGAAGGTTGGGATGGGATGGGATTTTCTCATTTCAAGACTGGGGTTAGGATAGTTGGAGAGAGAAGTCGCTTGTGGTGAAACGATTTCGCTGACGTAAATCTAAAATCACGTTTATTTATGATTTGATTAATTTCTGTGGTTCTTTAGTTATTTCTTTGTGTAAATTTGATATCGCTTATGTTGTTTTTTTCTTATATACTTAAAATTATGCAAATCACTTATTTCTTAAATTATACCATAAGTTAGAGAGCATTTTTCTTTTCTTTTTTTTAGACTTTACTGATATCATTCTTTTCAGTCTCAACAAACAAGTAAAACAGAATACTAATCGCATGAACAATAATAAAACAAGAAAGAAAGCTTAATTTAATAAAGCAAATCCTGAATAATTCGGTAGATTATTCAATTTATACACCACAACAATCAACTTTTCAGGGAAAGCTTATTAAACGATTATGTCATTACAAACATAAAACTGAAAATAAAGAACATTTATCGACTCAAAAACACATGTAACTAATCCTTCATTTTCTTTTACTTTTTTCTTTTTATTTCATTACTCCGATTAGCGTCTGTCTTCGGCGTTCCCAAAGATGAGTCCCGTCTTTCTTTCAGTTTCTAAGTAAAATGAATAAGTAAATATACAAGCCTTTATCTAATTCTTTATTTTATTTCCCTGATAAAACTTTTTATAATTCAACATAACAGAATCAGCGTAAAAAAGGATTTTCTTTATCATAGCGACATACGGCGAATAACTTCAGCGCTATAATGCATTGTCGCTCAACTGGCGAATATTTTTACGTAAATAAAAACAGCATTGAAAAACATAATTGCAAAAACGGCGGAAAATTATGAAATTAATATAATTATAGAATAAGAGTAGGTTGAAAAAATTTTGAAATATTAATAACAGTCATAGTAGGAATGACAGTGGCTTTTATTACTATTATTATCATTATCATTACCATACTATTTATCCTTATAAAAAACTACAGTATCATAATCATTATCAATTTTATCATCATTGTTATATCTATTATTATTATTATTTCAAGTGTTATTATTATCACTATTATCACCTTTAATCTCATTATCATAATATTCCATCGTTACTACTATTTATATTATATCATTATTATTATTACTATTATCGTTACTATATCATCATTATTATTACTACAGCAATGATAATTTTCGTATTGATATAAACTTCAGTAATAATGGTAATAAATCCAAAGAGCCAAAATCATTATCACCAACAGGAAACAACAATAAATAAAACCAACAATAGTGACGATACAGATGAACATAAGAAATATAATAAAAATAGTATTAACGATGATAATGATACTGATGATGATGGTGAGAACATAAATAAGGATAAAAAGCATATCTGTTTTTCTTTTTCTTTTTTATAAAGTAATATACTCACTGTTTAATAAATAATAAAAAACTAAGCAACTAATGATACAATAAAAAATCATTGTTATCATTATTACAACCATTGGTTGTAATTAATTTTACTATCATTACTTTTGTGTTATCATCAATTATAATCATCAGTATTATCATTTATTATAGTATTATTGTTATTCAGATTATTATTGATGTTGTTCTCTTTACTATCATAATATAAAGTAGTCACAATAATGATAGTAATGATATAATAATGATAATGACAGCAATAGTAGTAATAACAGTAATGATGATTATGATGATGATAATAGAACCAATAATGATAATGGTAGTAGTAGTAATGATAATGATAATAATCATGACAATAACATTAATGGTATAATGATGATGATGATAATGATGATAATAATAATGATAATAATAAGATAATGATGATAATAATAATAATAATAATAATAATAATAATAATAATAATAATAATAATAATAATAATAGCAATAATAATAGTAATAACATAACAATAACAATAACATAATGATATAATAATATATTATTATTATTATTATTATTATTATTATTATTATTATTATTATTATTATTAATATTATATTATTATATTATGATAATGACAATGATAATAATGATAATGGTAAATAATGATAACAATAATAGATGGTGTTGTTATAGTAACATGGATGATGATAATAATAACAGTTAACATTATGACTGCAAAAGTGATAGTAATAATATTCATAATGATAATAATGATAGTGATAAAATAATAATAATAATAATAATAATAATAATAATAATAATAATAATAAAAATAATAATAATAATAATGATAATAATAGAATCTACATGGACTCGATAACCAGACAACTATTTAGTGTTAATATCCCTGACATGAGAAGGAAGGGAGACCAGAGGAGAGGACCAAGGAAGAAATTTAAGGTCACTTGCTGTTGTTGCATGTTGTAGGTAGGAGTCAGTAATCAATACTGAAGGATGGAAAATACTACCATGCAATTACGCTAATCTGTTTGAAGGTGAAATTGATATCGACAATCTCTATGAAAATGATAGAATTAAGAGAAAAAAGAATATCAAAAATAGTAGTATTAGTAATAGCAATGATAACGATAATAGAAGTAGTGATAATGATATCACTGATCATGAAATGATTAGCTGATGTTGAAATGATATTGAAAATTGAGACAAAGGTTTCCAAATCTCCATGATTTAATATTTGTAAAAAATAATGATGATAATGATAATAAGAAAAAAATATAATAATAATGATAGTCATGATACTTATAATAGTGATGAATATAGTAATGATAATAAAATCAATAACAATAGCAATAATAATAATTGTTATTATTTCAATCCATTATTATTTCCATCAATATTATTATTATTATCCTCACCATAGTGAGTAGTAGCAGTAGTAATAATAATAATGATAATATCAAGAGTAGTAATAATGAAACAGGCAAAATGGATCTTTATAATAATTATTACAGTGATGACAACAATAATAGAAATAACAGTAATGATACTGGTAGTGATGAGATTGATATAAATATTAGTAACAATGACAATAATGATGGCAGAAATTATGATAATAATAATATGAATAATGATGATAATCATGGCAATAAATAACAATGATAGCAGTACTAACGATAATAATGATTATAGTAATAGTAGTTATAATAATAATCATTATTATTATTATCATTATTATTATTATTGTTATTATTATTATTATCATTATATTCATCCTTATTACCATATCAATGATAATCATAGTAATGATGATAATTAAAAAACAATAATAATATTAATGATAATAATGAAAAAAACAATAATAATATTAATGATGATAAAAACACTGATAATGATTAATTATAAAAGAGCAATGACAATATTGATATCATTATCATCATCATCATCATCATCATTATAACAGTAATAACAGCAAGAAATAATTATAATAATAACAAGAATAGCAATTGAAATCCTGATGAAATAATAAGAATTATTAAAATGATAATGCCAGTAAGAGTAATGATAATGAGAAGGATAATGATAAAATAAAAAAAAATATCATAATAATAATAATACCAAAAATATGGGAAAACAATAACAAAAATAATTATAATAATAACGATATCAAAAATGATAATGATAATAATAATAGTTATAATCATAATAATATGAATAAGAATGAGAATTATAGTAATAGTAATAATGATAAAATGATAATAACAACAATGATAACGATAATGTTGATGATTATAATAGTGATAAAAACAATGATAGCAACAATAATAACAATACTATTCATAATAGTCTTCATAACGATAATGACAATGATAACATAACAACAGTGATAATAACGATATTGATCACTACAATGATGATAATGATAACAATATAATAATGATAATGATAATAATAATAACAATGATAATAACCAGATAAAAGATGATGAAAAAATTGATAACAATAATAGAAATAATGATGATACTGACAATGATAGTGGTAATGACAATGATAATAGATCAGAAATAAACTAAAAATAACAATAACAATGGTAACAATAATGAAAAAAGAATACTGAAAATAGTAATGATACTATTGATAATAATGAAAATGATGATAATGATAATATTATGATCATTATTATTATTATTACTACTACTATTATTATTATTATTATTATTATTATTATTATTATTATTATTATTATTATTATTATTATTATTATTATTATTATTATTATCATTAGTAGTAGTGGTACTACTAGTAGTATAATGATGATAATAGTAATACTATATTATGATAATAGTAATGAAAATGATAATGATGATAACAAGAATTATAATGATAGAAACAGTAACAGTAACAATAAAGATAACAATGTCA
>NW_020869897.1:548800-551300 GCF_003789085.1 Penaeus vannamei
TAACAATATGTTGATAGTGATAATAGTAATGATAATAATGATTATAATAATGATAATAATAATAGTAATAATAATAATAATAATAATAATAATATAATAATAATAATAACAATAATAATGATAATGATAATGATAATAATGATAAATAATAATTATGATGAAATAATAATAATATAAAAATAATAATAATAATAAATAATAATAATAATAATAAATAATAATAATTATAATAATAGTAATAATAATAATAATAATAATAATAATAATAATAATAATAATAAATAATAATAAATAAAATAATGATTAACAATAACAATAATAATGATATGCTGATAGTAATAGTAATGATGATAATAATAGTGATAATGATAATGATATTCACCACAAATACGAATCTATTTATTTCTCCATTTTGATTTATTTTTCATTTCCACCTCACTCTGTCTTTTCATAAACCTTTGTTCTTGTATGACAGATGAATCCATTACGCACATGTGTAACTTTGTTCTGTGTACACATAGTTATGTACACCCTCCGCTCAGCTTCGGAGAGAGAGAGACAGAGAACAAAAATGTGATAAATGAAAGAAATATGATAATTAGAGAGAATAAGACTAATGACATACGAAGAGATTAATTTACCTTGATATTAGAAGATACTGTCGGTTTCTGAAGCATTGTTTGGTCGTCTTGAAGGCGTTTTGAATTCTGTCTCGATCTCAGCCACCTTCCGTCTTCCTCTGTGAATGATCAGCTTTCGGGTCACACTGTGTATGGTCTTCTTTCATTATTCATTGTAATTTCTGCTTATATTTTGAGCTTTTTATGCATTTATCTGTATTCTGTTTTCTTTTATTATTCTCTTTATCTTTTTTCTATATTTCTTATTCCTATTCATTATCGGTTTCTTTATATTTTTAGATCAACTGCACTTTCTTGAAGGGAAATTTCTTACATATAAATCACTCCTCTTTTTTCCATTCTTTGGCAAACACGCGTCACCTGCCAGCACAAAACACACTTCACAGAGCGCATTTCTCATCGCAAAAAGGAATCACTCACGTCGTCACTTCGACGCACATCTCAGAATGTCTTGGAAGGAAATGCATTCACATCTTAACCAGCGTTTCTGCGTGTCATTTCTCCCATTTCGTTTGTCACACTATCGCTTCGTTCCAGAGCGATTATTCTCCGTCTCCTTATTACCTCCTTCGCATTTGAGAGACGTGGGAAGTGAGTCGAAGAAGTGCGCGGGGCGATCGGACGCCAGCTGGGACAGAAACACATGTCACCGCGCCACGCCGGAGCGAGTCACTCCCTCCCGAAAGGAGTTGGTTTTCGAGTCCTTCTCGAGCGCTCCCTCCGCGGCCCCGTCCCGCCCTCAGGAGAGCCGGGGCGGGGAGGCAGTGCAGCGGCGGCGCGGGCGGGGCGGGTGGCACCTTCGCTCGGCGGCCGCGGGAGACGGGCCAGGCACTTCCTTAGTGTCCAAGCTGCAACGGCTATGACTGAGAGATGCAGCAGAGATCCACCTCTAGCTAACATCATCACCGGCACAAATTACTCAAATAATCATAATTTCCTCTAGAGGAGTAAATTTGGCGCACCCACCCGATTGGGCGGGTATTTAGGATTGGGGACAGGAGGGACGATTTGCTGAAATGTTGACTGAGTTGCGAGATGGCCTAGCCTGCGCTCGACGGGAGGGTCAGCTCGACTCGCGCCTCCCTCTCCCGCGTGATCGAGGGCGTGCGAGCGCGGCTCTCTCTTCTCTCTCATTGGTATCTATGATATGCGGATCTCTCTCTTCTCTCCTTTTCGAGAGCCTGAGATGAGGTCACGCATGAGGTCCCTTCCTCGATAATCCTCCGCGCCTCCTCCGCACCTTCTTCTTCCTCCTCCTCCTCCAGTTTCTTATTCTCCAAACGTTTCTCTGTTTACCGTTGCGTTTCCAGCCCGCCGCCGGAGACCGAAGCGAAGAATTGACGAATGCGTTTCTTCCTCGACGCCAGAGCGAAGGCGTTCGAAACGCAGCAGCGGAATCGGCGGCGGCGGCGGCGGGCGAGCAGAGAGAGAGAGAGTGTGTGTGTGTGTAAAGAAATGGGAAAATGCAAACGGTACTGAATGAAATATACGACCCCTCCCTCCCATCCCGCCTCTCCCTCCTCCCCCCCTTCCTAAGGAGTATTGGACGAGACAATCTTCCATTCTCCCTCCCTCCCTCCTTCCTCCGTCCCGTCCCTCCTCCCCCTTCCTCCCTCCCTTCTCCCCCCCCCACCTCCACCTCTAACCCACCTCCGTCCCCCACCAAACACTGCTCTCTGCGATCACATGACACAACACACCACCACACACACAACACACACACCACAGCACACACACCCAACAACGCGCCGAACACTCCATTCTGCGGAATAGGTGTTTTGTGTCTTTCGAGTGTCTCTGGCTTCTTTTTTAACGATTCTCTCTCTTGTCTCTGTCTGTCTGTCTGTCTGTCTCTTCTC
>NW_020869897.1:553800-558800 GCF_003789085.1 Penaeus vannamei
TTTGCCTCCTCTCCCTTCCTCCCTCCCTTCCCCTCCTTTCTTGTCCTTCCCTCCGCCCCTCTCTCCTACCTTCCATCCTTCCTCATACCTTACTTCCTTCCTTTTTCCTCCCTCTTCCCTTCCTTCCTACCTTTACCTCCTCCTTTTCCCGAGCCTCCTCCCATCTTCCTTTCTTTTCCTATTCTATCTTTCCCCATCCCCTCTCCCCCCTTCCCCCACTTTCCTGAACTCCATCCATCTCTCCCTCTCCTCCTCCCTCTCTTCTCCTCTACTGCCCATCCTTTCTCTCTCCCCATCCTCCCTCTTCTTCCCTCTGCCCCCCCCCTCCTCCCCCCTTTCTCCTCCCTCCTTTTCTCCCTGCCCTCCATCTTTCCCTCCCCCTCCTCTTTCCTCCCCCTCTCTCTACCCTCTTACCCTCCCCCCCTCCCCCCTCCATCCCTTCTGCTCCCTCCTCCCCTCCCTCCTCCCCCCTCACCCCCCATCCCCTCTTCCTCACTCCCTCCCCCTTCCTCCTCCCTGCCTCCTCGTCTTCCCCCTCCTCCCCCTTCCTCCTCCCTGCCTCCCCGTCCTCCTCCCTCCATCTTCTCTCCCTCCGCCCTCCCTCCTCCTTCCCCCTCCCTTCCTCCCTGACAGCTAAATCGGTTGAAATCATTGTCTACGTCACAATATGCATCCCTGAACTATATTCTGCTTTATGTGTCCACCGCTTACTTTTTTTCTTTTTTTTTACTTTTTTTTTTTTCTTTCTTCTTCTTCTATTCCATCCCTCACTCATCCTCCTTTTTTTTCTTTCCTTTTTTATATTCTCTTTTTTATCTTTTTTTTCTTCTTCTTCTTCTTCATCCCTCACTCCTTCCTCCTTTTTTTATCTCTTATTGTATCGTTCGGATAATTCGTTGGGGCTGGAGGAGGTTTGGGTGGGGAGGGGTGGGGTGAGGGGGGTAGGATGTCACAGTCCTCGTTTTGCTCCCTCCCTATCCCCTACCTCCCTTTTTACCCCCCCCTCTTCATTCCTTTACCCATCCTCCTCTCACCTCCCCCTCCTCTCCACCTTCCCCCCCAATTCCCATCCCTCCTCCCCTTCTCTCCCTATTCCCCAACCCCTCTCACCTCCCCTCTCTCCACCTTTCCCCCAACCCTCCTCTCACCCCACCCCTCTACCCCCACCCCATCTCCACCCCCACCCCCTCTCAACCCCCTCCCCTGTCCCCCATATCCCTCCCTTCCTCCCCCCACCACCCCTCCCCCCTTCCAGTTCGAGCTGACTTCTCGTGCGAAATAAAACAAAACGATTCGATCCACAAGTGACAAAATTACACACACGTTCCAAAAAAAATGGGAAAAAAAAAGAAAGAGAGAAAATGATATACTGTGTATTTTCTTTATGTGGATTTTGTTTTTTTTTTTCTTAATCTTCGTTCGTTTTTTTTCTTTCTCTTTTCTCTTTTCTTTTCTTCTATTTTCCGTTTTGTTTTTTCTCTTTCTTAGCATCTAGAGAGAAACCGAAAAAGTGTTGCCAGATGACGAAGAATTCTTGGACGGGCGAAATCGGTCTTCACCCCCCCCCCTCTCCCCTACCTCCTTCTCCCTCCTGCCTCCTCCCGCTTCTCCTCGTCTCCCCCTTCTCCTCCTTGCCTCCATCTTTCTCCATCCCCCCCCCCCGCTCCCTCATCCTCCTTTCTGCTATCTCCCTTTTCTCTCCCCTTCTTCCTCTCTCTCCCTTTTCCCTCTCTCCTCCTTCTCCCTCCTTCCCCTTTTTCCCGCCCTTCCCCTTCTCCTCCTTGCCTCCATCTTTCTCCACCCCCCTCCTCTCCCTCATCCTCCTCTCTCCCATCTCCCCTTCTCTCCCTTCTCCCTCTCCCCCATCCCTCTTCTCTCCCTGCTCTCCTCTTCTCTCCCTCTCCACCTCCTCCTCATCCCTTCTCCCTCCTCCCCCTTCTCCCTCTCCCCACATCTCCTCCTTCTCTCCCCTTCTCCCTCTCTCCCCCTCTCCCCCACTCCCCCAACCCCCTCGCTGTATACGTAAGTCAAAAAGGCAAAAGTTATTTCACAAAAGTCAAAAGTTTTTGGACAAAGTATCTCGCCAAGAACAGCTAGAATGGAGAGAAAGAGGAGGAGGAAAAAAGGTTAAGGAGAAGGAGAAGGAAAGAGGAAGATAGAGAAAGGGAGGAAAGAATAATTAATAAAAAAAAGAATGAGAGAGAGAAAAGAGAGAAAGAAATTGAGGGAGAGAGAGAGAGAGGAAACGAGAGAAAAGAAGAGATTGAGAAGAGAGAGAGAGAGAGAAAGAGAGAGAGAGAGAGAGAAGAGAGACAGGAAGGAGAGAAAAGAGAGAAAAGATGGTAGAGGGAAGGAGGGAGAAGGAGAGAATTAAATAAAGAAGGAAGGTGAGGAGGGAAAGGAGAGAGAGGAAGGATGAAGGTGAGGGATGAGGAAGAGAAGGTGATAGGAAAAGAGGGAGTGAAGGATGATGGAGAAAGGAGAGGCAGGGAGGATTAGGTGGAAGATGAGGGAGGAGAGAGAGATAGATGGAAGGAGGGGAGGAAGATGGAGGGAGAGGGAGAGGAAGATGGAGGAAGAGGAGAGAGGGAGATGGAAGGAGGGAGTGAAGGGAAGGAGGAGAGAGGGAGATGGAAGGAGGAGTGGAGGAGGAGGAGAGAGGGAGACGGAGAGAGCGAGAAGAGAGGGAGGAGAGAGGGAGATGGCGGGAGGGAGGGGGGAGGAGGGAAACGAAATTAGCCTAGCAAGGTTGGCAAATGTAGACCTGTCCAGCATCTTGATTTTTTCTTCTTCTTCTCCTTCTCCCTCTTCTTTTCCTCCATCCACCCTCCTCGCTCTCCATCCTCTTTCTCCTTCCTAATTGCTTCGTCATCTCCTTCTTTTTTCCTCCTTCTCCTCCTCCTTCTTCCCCCCTTATCCTCCTCTTCCTCCTCCTTCTTCTTTCCTTCCCCACTTTCCTCCTTCTCCTTCTCCTTCTCCTCCTTCTCCTCCTCTCCCTCTTCCTTATCCTCCTCTCCCTCCCTCCTTATCCTCCTCTTCCTCCTCCTTATCTCCTCTTTCCTCTCCTCCCCCTACTCCTTCTCCTTTTCCTCCTCTTTCTCATCATCTTCATATTCCATTTCCTCTTCCTACTTTTCCGTCGCCTCTTTCTATATCATCATCCGTTTTCTCCCTTACACCTGATTCTTCAAACCTTACACTTTAAACCTTATACTTTATAGATCCCTTCCATTACCCTAATATTCGACAGATATCAAAACAAAATGGATATCCCTCCCCCTCCCCCTCCTCTTTCCCTCCCTTTCTCTTCCTTTCCCTTCCCCCTCCCCTCCTATTTCCCTCCCCTCCCCCTTTCCTTCCTCTTCCCTCCCCTCCCCTTCCCCCTCCTCTTTCCTTCTCCTCCCCTTCCCTTCCCTCCCTCTCCCCCTCCCCTCTTCTTTCCCTCCCCTCCCCTTCCCCCTCTTCTTTCCCACTCCTCCCCTTCCCTTCCCTTCCAACACCCCTTCCCCTTCCTCTTTCCCTCCCCTCCCCTCCTCTTTCCCTCCCCTCCCCTTCCCCCTCCTCTTTTCCTCCCCTCCCCTTCCCCCCTCCTCTTTCCCTCCCCTCCCCCTCATCCCTTCCCTTCCTTCATTCACCTTTTCTACATATCCGATACAAGTAAAAAAAATGGAATGCGAAGAAACCACCATGTAACATCCCCCCATCCCTTCCTCCCCTAGTCCCCCCCCCTCTTCCCTCCCCGATAAGGCCACGCCAAGACAATTTTGGGGAGGAGGGGTGGGGAGAGGGAGGGGAGGCGGAGAAGAGGGAGGGAAGGCAGGAGGAGGAGGCCAAATTGTCGGAGAGGGAGGAGAGGGAGGGAGGGAGGGAGGGGGAGGAGGAGGGAGGGAGGGAGGGAGGAGGGAGGAGGGAGGGAGGGAGAGAGAGAGAGAGAGGAGAGAGAGAGAGAGAGAGAGAGAGAAGAGAGAGAAGAGAGAAAAGAAAAAGAGAAAGAGAGAGGAGAGAGGAAAAAGAGAAAGAGAAGAGAGAGGGAGAGATGAAACAGAGAGAGAAAGACGGAGAAGAGAAAGGGAAAGAGGAGCAAGAAAAAGACAATGAGACAGCTGAAGATAAAGAGAGAGAAACGGAGAAAGAGACGAAGAAAATTAAGACACGAATAAAGAGAAAGAGATAGAGAAAAAATACGAAAAGAGAGCCAAGAGAAAGAGAAGAGAAAAAAAGAAGAGAACGACAAAGAGAAAGAGAGAGACAAAAAAAAAGAGAGAGACGAAGAGAGAGTCAGCGCAGGAGACGAGCGGTGGGTTCGAGTGGGTCGGGGTGGGTTTCTGCTCGGCGCGTCGGACGGGCGGGCGGGCAGGGGGGCGGGGGGGGGGGGAAGGGGGACGGGGTGGGTTTAGGTAAAGACGGGGCAATTTGGCTTCAAATGAATATGATTAGGAGACATTCTCTTCAGCTCGCGGCTCGCAGTCGGACTTTTTTCTTCTCTTTCTCCTCCTCCTCCTTCTTCTTCTCTTTCTCTTCTTCGTCTCGTTCGCAATTCTTGTTTTCTTTTCTTTTCTTTTTTTTATTATTGTTGTTGTTATTGTTATTATTATTGTTATTATTGTTGTTATTACTGTTATTATTATCATGTTATTATTACTGTTATTATTATCATCATCATCATTATCACTATTTATAGATGAGATACGTAAATAGACGGAAAATTTGATAAACATAGACGAATAGATATATAGATAGATTGACTGTCAACTATGTGCTCGTGTGAGTGTAAGTACGTGTGTGTGTGTTTGTGCGTGTGTGAGTGCGTGTGTACATGTGTCCAAAGGCCGACACAAACGCACACACGCACGCACATACACCAGATTCTTGTTCACCGGCCATTTGTTACGAAGCGAAGACCTGTGTTGGTCCCGCCGCTGTATAGTGCCTTGGTAACACTGTATCTCCTGGTATGGTGGTGTGATGAGTACGGACGGTTCGATTCACAATGATCTGAT
>NW_020869897.1:578800-581300 GCF_003789085.1 Penaeus vannamei
TATCTATCTCTCTCCTCCTCTCTCTCTCTCTCTTCTCTCTCTCTCTCTCCTCCTCTCTCTCTCTCCTCTCTCTCTCTCTCTCTCTCCTCTCTCTCTCTTCTCTCTCTCTCTTCTTTCTCTCTCTGCATTCTTTCTCTCTCTCTCCTCTCCTCTCCTCTCTCTACCTCCTCTCGTCTCTTCTCCTCCCTCTCCGCTCTCTCCTCCTCTCTCTCTTCTCTCTCTCTCTCTCTCTCTCCTCTCTCTCTCTCTTCTCTCTCTCTCTCCTCTAGTCTAAGCTCTCTCTCTCTCTCTCTCTCTCTTCAGTCCTAAGGAACGCTACAAAAAACTTAAGGAGGAGAAAAAATTAGCGGGAAAGTATTTCATTCAACAGAGAGAGGAGAGCGACGGGGGGGGGGTAAGGAGGGAGGACGAGAGAGAGGGAGGAGAGGAAACGAGAGGAAAGGAAAGGAGAGAAATGGGTAGGAGAGGAGAGAGAGGGGGCGGGCAGAGAGAGGAAAGAGAGAACGAGAATGAATGAGATAGACGGACAGGAAGAAAGAAAGACGGCTAGAGGTGAGAAGAGAGAGAGAGAAGAGAACATTAACTGACAGACAGACAAAGAGAGGTGAGAGAGAAAAAGGAGAAAGAAGAGCGAGCTCGAGCGCAAAGAAGAAGAATAGTGAGAGGATGGGCGTATAAGGGAGGAAGAGCTAGAGACCTAGAGAGAGAGGAGAGAAGAAACATTAAAATTGTGGCGCCGTCCAAGCGCAATGGCTTGTCGACGCAAATCAGGAGATATAATAATGTCGCTTCTAAAGATCAACTTCAAAAAGACTCAGGGGCGCGCGTAAGTATACAAACACTCAAGTATACATAATTTCAAAAACTGGCAGAGGCGGAATGAACCACTTGATGGCAACACTTCCCTCCCTCCCTCCCACTCCATCCTCTCACCCCGTCTTCCCCGTTTTTCGGCCGCCGGCGCCCTGCCCCCCACCTCCCACTCCCTCCATCTTCTTAATCTCTTACCTTCCCTCTTTCTATCCTCCCTTCTCCTTCTCTCCGTACTTCCCTCTCCTCCCTTCTTCTCTGCTCTCTCTCTCTCTCTCTCTACTCTCTCTAGGCGCTCTCTCTCTCTCTCTCTCTCTCTCTCTCTCTCATCTCTCCCTCTCTCTGCTCTCGTGTCTCCTCTCTATCTCTTCCATATTCCTATCTCTCTCATTCCTTCATCTTTCGTTCTCTTCCTTTTTCCTCCTATCTCTATCTCCTTCCTCTCTACTCTGCTTCTTTATGCCTCCCTTTCTTATTCTATTCCCGTCTTACCTTCGCTTTCGTATCTTCTCTCCCTCTTCTCTGTGTCCTTCCTATCTCATTCTGGCCTCCTTTCCATAATCCCTCTCTATCCTCTTCTCCCCTTCTCTTTCCTCTCTTCTCCTTCGTTCCCTTCGTTTCCCTTTCCTCCTTTTTCTATTCCCTTCCTTCCCTTCCCCTCACATTTCCCCACCACCCTCTTCCTTTCTTTCCTTCCCCTCCCTCTCTCTTCCTTTCCTTTCTTTCTCTTCTTTCCTTCTCCCTCCTTTGTCTTCCCTTCTTCCTTCCCGTCCCCTCACATTCCCCCCTCTCACTTTCATCCCTCCCTCCTCCTCTCCCCTCCTACTCCAGCCCCTTCCTTCCCTTCTCCCCCATCCTCCTCCTATTTCCCCCTCACCATCCCCATCACCTTTTCTCTTCCCCATCCTCCCCCATCCTCACACTTTTCCCTCCTCCATCCCCCTCCCCCTCCCTCCTTTTCACCCGAACTCTTCAGGAAATGATAAAAAATTTTGAACGGTAAACCAGTCCCCACCTCCTCCTCCCCTCCCCCCCCCCTAAAAAATAATAAAAATAATAATAAAATAAATAAATAAACAAAATAAGATAGGAGAGAAAAAAAGGAAGTTAAAAGCGTTACTCCACAAACTCGAGGCTAATTTAAATGGCTCGAGTGACATTAAGGTAGATCATGGCGGAGATACAAAGGCTGGAGAGGCGGGGAAAGAGGGAGATTTATGGAGGAATGGGAGGCGGAGGGTAGATGGTGGAGGGTTATTGGTGGAGGGAAGAGTTGAGAAGGGAAGTTGAGGTGGAGGGCTGATGGTGGAGGGTTATTGGTGGAGGGAAGAGTTGAGAAGGGAAGCTGAGGTGGAGGGCTGATGGTGGAGGGAGAAGATGGATAGGAAATTAAGGAAGGAGGTGGAGGTGGAGGGTTGAGTGTGGAGAAAGAAGGTGGAGAGAAAATTAAGGAAGCGGAGGTGGAGGGAAGAATTAATAAGAGAAATTGAAGTGGAGGAAATAGGTGGAGGGAGAGGTAAAAAGGGAAGATGAAGTGGAGGGGTGATGATGGAGAGAAAATTAAGGAATGAGGTTGAGGTGGAAAGTTAGAGAAGAGATGTAAAGGAGAAATGGTAAAGGAGGTAGGTGAATGTGGAAGATGGTGGAGAAAATGAAAGATTGAGGTTGAGGGGGCGATGGAGGGTGAAAG
>NW_020869897.1:583800-585064 GCF_003789085.1 Penaeus vannamei
TGTGTGTGTGTGTGTGTGTGTGTGTGTGTGTGTGTGTGTGTGTGTGTGTGGTGTGTGTGCGTGTGTCGTGTGGTGTGCGTGTGTTGTGTGTTGTGTGTTTGTGTATACGTATATATATGTGTGTGTGTGTGAGTGTTATTGTGTGTGTGTGTGTATGTGTGTGTATGTGTGTTATATATATATATATATATATATATATATATATATATATATATATATATATATATATATATATATATATATATATTCTCTCTCTCTCTCCTCCTCTCTCTCTCTCTCTCTCTCTCTCTCTCTCTCTCTCTCTCCTCTCTCTCTCTCTCTCTCTCTCTCTCTCTCTCTCTCTCTCTCTCTCTCTCTCTCTCTCTCTCTCTCTCTCTCTCTCTCTCTCTCTCTCTCTCTCTCCTCGCTCACAAAGACCAACTGCGAGCAATTTGTTTCTCTCTCACTAAATCTCACAGTCGGTAAGAAAGCTGTCACGTGATTTTTTTTTTTCTCGAAAATTTTCACCATCATCAAAGCGAAACATTTATCAGCCTCCGCATCTTTTCCTTTAAAATTCGTGTTGTAAATCTCAAGTGAAATTTAAATTATGAATGATGGTTGCAGTAATTGCGATGATGTATGATAGTCTTGATGTTAAGGAGGATGGTGATGTTCTTATGGTTATGATGGTAATAATGGTAATAAGGGTAATAGTGCTGATACTAATGATATTGATGATGATTGTAGAAATGATAATGGAAAAAAATAATATAGTAATGACAATAATAGGAATAATGATAATAGTGAGCATAATATTGATGATATCAATAACAATAATAAAACAATAACTCTTCGTAATGATAATACTAATGATGATATTGATAATAGCAATGATAATAATGATACTAATAGGGATGGTGATAATAATGATAATAATAATAAAGGTAATAATTATAACTATAACAATAATATTGATAACAACAACGTCAAAAACAATACTTATGGTATTGATAACAAAGATAAGGACAATAATGATTACAATGATGATAACAACAATGATAAAAAAGATGACAATAACACGATAATAACAACACTAACAGAAGAAATAACAATAATAATAATAAACCAAACAGATAAGATAAATTTCAAAAGCTCATCTCCTCTTTCTCTCTCTCATTATCATTCCACAGCTTCCCTCTAATCATCCGCTGTTCAAAAGATGATCATTCATCTGCCCAAAGCGACCTGGGCTACTCTCTGCCAACACCCCTGTCACCACCCC
>NW_020869897.1:613973-616473 GCF_003789085.1 Penaeus vannamei
TTTTACTTTTTTCTTTTTTTTTCCTTTTCTTTTCTTGTTTTCTTTTATTTTTCTTTTTTTCTTGTCTTCTTTTCTTGTTTTCTTTTAGTTTCTTTTTATTTTATTCTCTTTATTTCTTTTCTTTTCTTTTTTTTTATTTTTCTTTTTATCTGTATTTTCCTTTTATTTTTTATTTTCCTTTTTTCTTTTTGTCTTTCTCTTGTCCTTTCTATGTTTTTATTTTCTTTTTTTTTCTTTTTCTGTGAAATCTATCCACACAACAATTTTAATGTCAGCTGTAGAACGGTGCCATCGCATAAACAATAACAATAAACAACAACATAATTACACCGATGAAATGATAACAACTAAAATATCACACTTTGTGAAACATTCTTTTCCCGCTAATTACAGTCATCAGGATACAAACGCAACATGTTACAGCAAGAATTATTTTCGTCTCAAGGAAATGGAAAAGAGAGAAGGAGAGAGAGAGAAAAAAAAAGTAATTATCACGTTTCAAAGAAATAAACATCAATTTTTTTGTTTACCCGTATAGGTCAAAGAACTTTTTATGAAGATTTCCCAAAGTGTCAAGGTCCTCCTGTATTGGACAATTTTTTTTTTTTTTTTTTTTTCGGGAAAGCGTTGGGACATCTGAAGAAATTCCCTTCGTCCTTCCTTTCTTACTATCTTTATGTTGTTGTTTTGTTTTATTCTGTTATAATGAGTTACGTTATGATTATAATTATAATGTAATGATCAACTTTACCTTCATTCTCATTAATACTAGTATTATCATTATCCATTATCATTAATGCTATCATTGATATGTTATCATTTTCATCATAAATGTGATCATTTATATTACTACGACTATTACTAATACTGTGGCTTACGTTATTATCATTACCATTAATCATACTAATAATGTTTTCATTACAAAGATCTATATCATTATCATTTTATTTTTATGATCATTTCCATTATCATCAGCATCACCATCATCATTATTATCATTATCATTATTATCATTATTAGTTAATTATCACTGTTATCATTTATATCATATTATCATCTTCGGTATCATCTATATTTTCTTAGCAGTGTCATCTTTACACATTTATAGTAATTACTATCATCATTATTGTAACTGGTGCTGACATAGTTATCATTACTATTATCATTATTATTGTTGTTATCACTTTTCCTCTTTTTCTTAATTATTGCTATTATTACCAGTACCATAATTATTACTATCATCGTTATGATCATTATTATTATCATTACTATTATCACTGATATTACCAATGCCAATATCATTATCATGATTATTATTATCTTCATTGTTAACATTATAATAATTTTTTGTGGTTGTCATTTTTATTATGATCATTATCACCATTGTTATCATGGTAATCGTTATCATTATTATACTGATATTAATATTACCATTAATACTATCATAATCATTATCATTGTTATTATTGTTTTCATTATCACTATTACTTTTATGATTATCATTGTTATTATTTCCTTTATCTTTGTGATTAAGATTACTGTTATCATTATTCTTATTATCAAAATCATAATTGATAATAATCATTAAAGATCCATTATGTTCATTATCATAATTATCTTCATTGTTCTTATGCTCGCCTTTAATCATATTATATTTAAGGTTAATAATTTATCATTCCTTTTATCATTATTACCATTATCAAAATAATAATAATCCTCGTTATCATTATTCTTATGATTATCAATTGCTCTCGTTAGTTCCTCTCGTTTATCATCCTTGTTTAACTTCCTTACAGCCGTCATTCCCGCTTCTCTAACCTTTAACTATACTAATAAATAGGAAAAAAAAGAACACTTGGCAATCATTTACAAAAAGTTGACGAGCCAGTCTTCTTGTTCCGGCGGAAATATCTCTCCCAAGTCATTTACATACTCGACTGGAGAACATGTTTATATGTATCATCCCGGCTTTATAAACTGTACATTCTCTTTTTTTCTTTCTTTTTGTTCTATCTCTTTTTTTTCTCTCTCTCTCTTCCTTTTTTGGCGAACAGCGGCAGGTGACAGAGCGAGAGTTGCCAAGTGTCACTAGAATACATTATGACCGTTATCTTTCCAAAACATTTTTATTTACCCGTTTCTCTCTCATCAGGATAGTCAACAACAACGAAAAACAACAAAATTAGTACGTAAAACAAAAGAAATATATTCTTATACCTTCAGACTGAACTCTCGTATAAAACCAAGTTCTTTTAAGGGACTGACTGTAACTGCTTAAATAAAAACAAAATAAGTCGAGAGTCCCCGGAAATGATACTTCAATGTACGTTGGAAATTCACAGATTATCGTCTCTTTTCTTATATTATCGTCTACGCTTTCAATACAGTTAACGTGTGTTGGGAGTTTCTTTTTTTTTTTTCCTTTTATAGATAATGGTGAAGAGGAGGAGGAAGAGGAGGAGGAGGAAAATAATAATTATAATAGTAATAATAATAATAA
>NW_020869897.1:628973-636473 GCF_003789085.1 Penaeus vannamei
TCTTCTTCGTAATAACAAAAGAATTTATTAATGACAGACAGCTTTGCAGACAACAAACATCTTCGTCAGTAATAAATATTTTCGTAATTTGGACGAAGAGGAAAAAGACATTCCTCTATTTATTCCTCCTCCTTCCTCTGCTGCTCCTCCTCCCACTCTTTTTTTTATCTCCATTACATTCTTCTACACCACCTGCTCCTCCTACATTTTCCAACTCTTCCTCCTCCTCCACGTCCACCTCCTCCTTCTCCTTCTTCTTCTTCTTCTCCTCCCCGTACTCCTCCTCCTTCCTCTCCTCCTCCACCTCCCCCCTCCTCCTCCACCTCCTTCCTCCGCCTCCACCTCCACCTCCTCCTCCTCCTCCTCCTCCTCCACCTCCTCCTCCTCCTCCTCCTCCTCCTCCTCCACCTCCACCTCCCGCTCCTCCTCCTCCTCCTCCTCCACCTCCACCTCCCCCTCCTCCTCCTCCTCCACCTCCACCTCCTCCTCTCCCTCCTCCACCTTCCCCGCCTCCTCCTCCTCCACTTCTCCACCTCCACCTCCTCCACCGCCCCTCCTCCACCTCCACCTTCCTACCTCACCTCCGCCTCTTCTTCACCTCCGCGCCACCTCCTCCTCCTCCTCCTCCTCCACTCCTCCTCCTCCTCCGGCATTTTCATCGCCTGCGGTCAACGGCGTGTCCTCCCTCGGCCTTCACCCCAGTTGCGGGAAGTCGAAGATCGGGGAGGGGAGGGTGAAGGGAGGGGGGGGGAGGGGGGGAGAAGGGGAGGAGGATGGGCTGAAAGGGGGAGTGGTAGAGGAGGAGAAGGAAGGGGAGGGGGTAGAAGTAGAGGAGGGAAGGGAAGGGTAGAAGGAAGGGGTGGAAGGGGGGGACTGGTAGAGGAGGAGAAGGAAGGGGGAACGGGGTAGAAGTGGAGGAGGGAAGTGGGGGAGGGAAGGGGGAAGGAGTAAGGGATGGAGGAGGAAGGGTAGAAGGAAGGGGTGAAGGGGGAGTGGTAGAGGAGGAGGAGGAAGGGGGAGGTGGTAGAAGTGGGGAGGATGGAGATGGGGAGGGGGTGAAGGGGAGGAGGGAAGGGGGAAGGAGAAGGGGGAGGGGTAGAGGGGGAAGGAGGAGGAAGGGGGAGGGTGAAGGGGAAGGGGTAGAAGAGGGGGAGGGAGGAGGGGGGGGGGAAGGGGAAGGGGGAAAGGGAGGAAGGAGGGGAGGGAAGAGGGAAGTGGAGGAGGAAAGGGGGATGGGGGGAGGGGAGGGAAGAGGAAGGGTAGCGTGATGGAGAGAGGGAGAGGAAGGGGCGAGGACAGGAAAGGAGGGAGACGGATGAAGAGGTGAGAGAAGAAAAAGGAAGAAAAGCAATAAAGAATATATCACAAGAAATGCTTTAAAAGACAGAAAAGGAGAGGAAGGATAAATACAGAAGAATATAAATGGACAAAAAATCTAAAAGAAAGACAAAAAGAGAGAGAAAAGGAGAAAGAAAAAAAAGGCGAGAAGAAGAAGAAAACAACAACAACAACCAAATAAAAATAAACAAAACAAAAAAATAAAACAGGATAACGAAAAGAAAGAAAAGAAAAGAAGAAAAGAAGAAAACAACAACAAAATAGAAATAAAAAACAACAAAAACAGGATAACGAAAGAAAAGAAAGAAGTAGAAAGAAAGAAAAGAAGCAGAGCAGAGGTTCCAAAGGGTTAAAAACGCAAAAATCTATGTAAATGCGAAGAGGAGGAGGATTTTTAACACGAAATCTCAGGGGAAGTTGAGTGACCCGAAGCAATTAGTGAGGAATTTTGCTTTTTTTTTTTTTTTTTTTTTTTTTTTTTTTTTTTTTTTTTTTTTTTTTTTTTTTTTTTTTTTGCGTCGTTTTCTGTTATTGTTTTGGAATTCTTTGTTTTGTTGTTATTTTCTAAGTGTGGGGTTGTTGTTGTTATTAGTTATGATGTATTCGTTGTCTTTGTTATAGGAATTGTTGTTGTTATTACAGCTGTCATTATTGGAGTATTTCATCTTTTTAATCTGTTTTTCGTTCTTATTCATGTTTCTATTCTTATTCTCATTCTTACGTTTACTCTTATTCTTCATCTTACCTTTATTCTTATTCTTATTCTTAAACTTGTTCTTATTCTCATTCTTACCATCATTCTTGTTCTTATGAATTTTCTTATTCTTAAACTTATTCTTTTTCTGATTCTTATTTCAATTCTTAGTCTTATTCAAAGTCAAGTCCCTATTATTGTTGTCTTATTATTGTTATTTTATTATTCCCATTCATATACTTGTTCTTACCCTCACTTTTATTCCTATTGCTATTCCCATTTTTATTTGTATTCTCACTCTTTTGTTTTTATCGTTATTTTCATTCTTATTCTTATTTCTTTTTATCATTATTACTATCATCATTGCTTTTATCAGTTTCGTCATCATTACCATTATCATTAGTGATATTATTATTATCATAATCATTATCATCATTATCATCATTATAGTTATTATTTCTATTATAGTCGTTATCATTATTGTAATCATTATTACTACTATTACCATCATTATCATTATAATTACTCATTTAGTAATAGTAATAGAAGTGCTGACAATGATAAGAATAGCAATAATAGTAATAATGGTGCTAATAATGATAATAAAAATGATAGTGATGACAATGATGAAAATGATTATAATGATAATGATGGTAATAATGATAATGATAATGTTAAAAGTAACAGTAATAATGATAATGATGATGATGACGATAATGATAATGATAACAATAATAATAGCAATTATAATGATAATAACAATAGTAATAATGATAATAGTAATAATAGTAAAGATAATGATAATAACAATAACAAAAGTATCAACAATAGTAATGATAGAAATAATCATAATGATGATGATGATAATGATAAAAATGATAATGATAATAGTTATGATAGTAATGATAATAACCATAAGGATAATGATGATGATGATGATAATATTAATAATGATAATATTAATAATAATAATAAAATATTGATGATGATGATGATAATTAATGATAAAAATAATAATAATAATAATAATGATAATAATAATAATGATAATAATATAATAATGATAATAATATAATATAATAATAATAATAATAATAATAATAATAATAATAATGATAATAATAATAATAATAATAATAATAATAATAATAATAATAATAATAATAATAATAATAATAATAATAATAATGATAATGATGATGATGACAATAATGATAATAATAATGATAATAACAAAAATAGTGATGATGATAATGCAAATAGCAATAATAATAACAGCAATGATAGTAATAACAGCAGTAACAACAACAACAATGATAACAATAATAATAACAACAATAATAAAAGTAAAATTTACATTAATAATATTAACAATAATGATAATATTGATAATGGTAAAGATAATGATAATCACATTGATGAAGATAGAATTAATGATAATGATACAAACGAGAATGACAACTATAATGGTATAAAGATGATAATGATTATAAAGTAAAAAGAAATGAGAAAGATAATACCAACAATGTCAACGAGTTAATGAAAATAAAGACGACTATTTCTCCCCCCCCCCAATCATCATTACCATCACCATCACCCTAAACACACATCACACAAAGCAAAACCTTATCTCTCAAGAATCTATAATAACTTTCACACCATTACCTCCATTGCCCCGTATCGCTGTTTATCAGATCTTTATCATAATTTTCACTGTCATTGCAAACCGGCTCACGAAGGTACCCATTTCCAGGTTGATTATCGTGCTCCTCTTTGCTTGGCTTGCATTAACCAACACATTTTTCCCTTTCACTTTGCAGTTTGCAGCGGGGGAGGTTAAAAGGGGGGGTCAGTCGAGCATGCACTATGGCAGAGGGATGGGGAGGGGAGGGGAGGGGGATGGGGGAGGGGAGGGAGAAGAGGCAGGGGAAGGTGAGGGAGATGAGGGAGGGAGGGTGGTAAAGAAAGAGGATGATGGAGGAGGAGGGAGGAATGGAGGGAGAGTGGAGAGAGGAGGAGGGAGGTAAAGAAAAGGAGGAGGGAGGGAAGGTGAGGAGGGAAAGGGGTAGGGAGGGGAGGAGGAGGGAGGAATGGAGGGAGGGGGAGGGAGGAAAAGAAAGGGAGGATGGAGGGAAGGTGAGGGAGGGGACGGAGGGGTAGGGAGGGAGGGGAGGGAGGGAGGGACAGAGGACGGAGGGGTAGGGAGGGAGGGAGGGGAGAGAAAGAGAGAGAGAGAGAGAGAGAGGAGAGAGAGAGAGAGAGAGAGAGAGAGAGAGAGAGAGAGAGAGAGAGAGAGAGAGAGAGAGAGAGAGACAGACAGACAGACAGACAGACAGACAGACAGACAGACAGAGAAGAGAGAGAGAGATAGAGAGAGAAAGAGAGAGACAGACAGACAGGCAGAGAAAAAGAGAGAGAGAGAGAAAGAAAGAGAAAGAGTTTAAACTATATAAAAACAAAGAGAGGAAACGATTACCGACTCATACGTGATAAGACGGGAATATATAACACGAAAACTCGGAGCAGAAAAAAGAAAGACAAAAAAATACCACAAGAAAGAGAAATAGAGAGTGTGAGCGAGAGAGAAGAGGGGGGTAGGAAGCAAAAAAACGAAAAGAAAATATCAAAAAGAGTGCGATGAGGCGACAGTTTCTTTTTTCCCTCAATTTTTCTCTTCCTCTCTGGACCAGCGAGCCTTTACGAAGAAGAAGAAGAAACACGAAGAGGATATAACGTTAACGAACACGATTTAGCGAACACGGCGATACCAAAACGACCCGGAGAATCTCGTTACTACGTTCTTCGCCGCAATAATTCTTGGGAAGCCGAGACTGAGGCTTGCAGGTAGAGGATCCAGGCTCACAGGATGTAATTTTGCACAATTTTGATCGCGCACTGTATCCAGTTACAGTGATCTCCGGGCATTAGGGAAATTGTGCTGTAATTTTGGCAAAAGTCTTGTATGTATTTAGGTTTTGAGGGGAGTTGGGTTCCCTTTTTTTTGAAGGGGGGGGAGGGGGAGGGGAGGGCAAGGAGTGAGGGTAAGTTATAAGTTCGGAAATGTGTTTGGTTTGAAGGGGGTTTTGGGATGGGGTAGGATGGGGGGGTGGGGGGTATATAAGCATTTTTTGTTTTTTTGTTGTTTTTGTTTCTTTATGGAAGGGGTGGATTTGATTGTCGTTTCTTCTCAACCTTTAGTTTTATCTTATTGACTCTCTCTTTTTTCACGTGTGAATTCCCTTAAGAAGTCATGGATGTCAATTTTTATTATTTTTCTTTATTTTTAGGAATTTCCTCTTTTTTGTATCATCTTTTTTCAAACATTGCTTTTGACTGTCCTTCGCCGCGCTTCCACCTCCGCCGAACCTCAACCTTGAATTAACCCCCCCCCCTCCCTTCCTTCCTCCCCTCCCACCACCCTCACCCACCCCCTGCTACGCCTCCCCTTTAGACCTGCTCGTTAGCCCTTCCGACAGACCTGTAATCCCCTGCCGGACTCCTGCCTTCCCCTGCCACCTTCCCCTCGCCCCCTTTCTCCTGTCCTCTGTCGTTATCGGGGTTTTCTTCTATCTCCTCTTCGTCTCTCCTTCTTCCCACTCCCACATACATACACACACAGGTAAATAATATATATATATATATATATATATATATATATATATATATATATATATATATATATATATATATATATATATATATATATATATATATATGTGTGTGTGTGTGTGTGTGTGTGTGTGTGTGTGTGTGTGTGTGTGTGTGTGTGTGTGTGTGTGTGTGTGTGTACATATATATATATATATATATATATATATATATATATATATATATATATATATATATATATATATATATATATATATATATATATATACATATATATATATATATATATATATATATATATATATATATATATATATATATATATATATATATATATATACATTTATATATATGCCTTTCACACCACAAGAAAAGTCAGAAAGCAAAATAAAAGACGTAATGAATCTCAAGATTTTTGCATTCCAGTGACGCGTCTCTGCTCTCTGCTTGCGCTTGAAGGGTAACGAGCCAGATCTTCGTCACGGACTGCTTGCTTGCCTGCTCTCCCTGCTTGCCTACCTGTCTTGCTCCTGGTTTGTTTGACTGCTTGTTTGTCTGGCTCCTGCTTCCTTTTCTTTCTTTGTCTGCTTGTTTTTTCTTCCATTTCTTTGTTTATCTGTTTGTCGGCCTTCTATTTTTTCGGTTGTTTACGTTTCCTCCTACCATTCCCTTGTTTGTTTAACTGCTTGTTTGTCTGGCTCCTGCTTCCTCTTCCTTCCTTTGTCTACTTTTTTCTTCCATTTCTTTGTTTTTCTGTTTGTCGGCCTTTTATTTTTCTGTTGTTTACGTTTCCTCCTACCATTCCCTTGTTTACTTGTCTACTTGTTTGGTTTTTGTTTCTCTGCTTGTCTGCTTGCGTGTCTTCTATTCCCTGCTTGCTCCTTACTGTTGTCCTACTTGCCTGTAAGTAAAGTTACCTGCTTAAAGTGATCCATTTTGCATCTGAATATTTCTTTGTCTGTTTGTTTGCTTACCTGCCTTTTTCTGCTTAAATACTTTTTTGCTTGCGTCTTGTGCAACGTCGGGAAGGTGATGAAAGGTATCAAATCATCAAGCATTTGGAATTTTGCATGTAATTGATTCGTTTTTATATAAATGATAAGCATTCGTTGATAGGGGTTCTTGTTATAGTGGGTAAGTAAGAACTTGTTTTCATTGTTCTCTCGCCTTTCGCTCTCTCTTTTTTGTTCGTTTTAATACAATGTCCGTAGGCGTTTGATGATGTATTATTTCAAAAAGATATACTTAGAAATATTACTAAGAAATGAAAGCTATTACTGATATTTAATTATCAGTCTCTACCAACACAGCAATTTATATATAACTAGTATAGACGCGCATTTACACTATGTATTTACGTCTGTCTATCTCTACCTATTTTGCTGTCAATCTGTCTATACACACACACACACACACACACACACACACACACACACACACACACACACACACACACACACACACACACACACACACACACACACACACACACATATATATATCATACATACATATATACAAAAAGTATGAGCTTATAGATATGAAACAACAGAGGCAGGCAAAGAGATAGATTAATTGTCAAACAGATAGACATAAACACACACACACTTATAGAACAGATAGATATATGCAAATATGTACCCTCCCGTGTGTACAAGCATTCACCCCCACATACATTTCTGTTATGAATACATGTTACAGAACTGACGAGATTAATGTTCCTTTCATTTCTATCTGATTTATTATGACAGAACAATAGCATAGGAAACTGAATGAAAAAGTGTAGCGAAGTTTTAAAATTTAGATATGTTTTTTTTTCGTCTTTTTTTTTCTCTTTTTTTCTTTCTTTTTTTTTTAGC
>NW_020869897.1:660053-672553 GCF_003789085.1 Penaeus vannamei
GCTGGCCGTTACATCACGAGGAGGAGAACAATAAGTCACTGATGTTCCGCTTAAATAAGATGTGACTTAGATGCAAGAGTGTTTTTTTTATTATTATTATTATTACTTCAGACATCGTTGTTCCATAATTATGTCTCAAACGTAATATTTTCATGTTCAAAAATGAAAATAAGAATAAAACAAAAATGAATAAATAAAAATTAAAAAAATAAATAATAAAATAAAATAAAATGCAGTGTAAAGTTTAGTATATTAAAACACACTAATAACAAAATATTCAGCGTGTATCGTTCTCACATTTGTCATACAGCAAAATTTCAGAGGTTTGTCACTAAATATATTTTTTCAAACTATTGGTAAATGCTAGCAATTACTTGCTATTTAACACCGGTTAAATCAATCACATATATACTGTTTAACTACTTAACTTCCCTACATTGAACTCAATAACATTACTAGTGACTATGGAACACAAACACAATATATTGACAGTTATTTAGTCCAATTCTTTATAATGATATATGTGAAGTTATTAAAAACTAATGAGATAATTACGAAAATGATAGATCTATCAATTTGTTGATTACGTTCACTATCGCCACCGTTATATTTATTGTTAAAGTAGTACTAGTTATTAGTGTTGACTGGATTTGTTTTACTTCCCATTGTTCCTGCTACTTTTCTTATTATTCCCATTACAAATGATACTACTACTATTACAATGACTATCATCATTATTATTACTACTATTATTATTACTGCTGCTTCTACTAATATCACCATAATTATTTTTTTCTGATTACCTTTTTTATTATCATCACTATTGTTGATATCATTGGCATTACTGTACTTAGTATCATAAGCTTTAATTTCATGTTATTTAGTAATATTATTTCTGCTACTCGTATTGCTATCAGTATCATTAACATTGTTAATTCGATCGTTATCATCATTATTTACGGTTGATATTCTCATAGTCATCATAGTTACCGTAATTTACATTAATAGGTTTGTTATTTTTGTCGCTGCTAGAATCACTAGCATTATTTTCATTATTGTTACTATTTTAACTATTATTATCATTATCATTATCATCATCATCCTTACATTACAATATTTTCATAATGAAAATAACAATTATTAAAATAAATAATTAATATTAATTTTACATTGTTTTTACCTACTTTTTATCATCATTAATGCTATTAAATTCATCACCATTAATATTATTGATAAAATTGTTGTTACTGTTATCGCCATATGTATGTGTGTGTGTGTGTGTGTGTGTGTGTGTGTGTGTGTGTGTGTGTGTGTGTGTGTGTGTGTGTGTGTGTGTGCATACACATATAAATATGCACACACACACATATACATGATAATGATTGATTTCATAATAATAAACTTAATACTCATCACAGTGGTATGGGCAATGATAATAACAACGATGTCGATAATTATAATGGTAGTTATAGGGATAACAATAACAGTGATAGTAATGATAGTCAATCACCACCAATAATGATGATAATGATAATAATAATATGTGTATTTTTATTATATGTATGTATACACACACATACACACACACACAAACACACACACACACACACACACACACACACACACCACACACACACACACACACACACACACACACACACACACACACACACACACACGTACATATATATATATATATATATATATTATATATATATATATATATATATATATATTATATATACAGACACACACACAGTCATATATATGTGTATGTGTATATATGATATATACATACACACATACACACACATATAAGGCATATACATTTATACATATATGCAAACATACATACATATATGCATATCGTTATTATTTTCATTACCCCTACTATTACCAACAGCAGTAATAGCAAATCAGTAACATGAACACAATCAACAAATGGATAATGAAATTTGTTAGTTTCAGTGGTGTCTTTCATTTTCTTATCTAACTCATTTGTTTTTGTTTTTAATAACTTCACATACATTATAGAGAATGAGACTAAAGGACAGTCAATAGTGCTTGTGCTCCATAGGCACTAATAGTGTTTTTGAGTTCTATGTAGGAAAATTCTCGAAAGTAATTTCCTTGGCTGAATATGGTATTAAGGATTAATAAATTGCCCGCTAGAGTTACTGTAGTTCTGCAATTTGTTATAGGTATATGTTACGAATTTAGGTGCGGATTTATAACGTTATTTTTGATAGATGTAATGTGTGGATATTTTGAAAATTCAAAATGCCATCTTATTCCACAGCAGTTATATGTCATCTTTTCTGAAAACATTTATGTTTATTTTTTCCCTCGTATTGGTTCATGATCATTTGATGACTGAAAAATTACATTTCTGAGGAACTAAAATGAGCGAAGAGAACCATCGCCTAAAGTAAGTGAAATGCCATTAATCTAAGACAAGAAGAGGCAGATCTAATGAGGACCGCGGAATTAAACTGCATTATCTGTGATTGATTTAATTTTTGTTAAATAGCAACAATAATTGTTTGCATGTATTAATAGTTTGAAAAATAGTATGAAGAGTCAAACCTCTTAAATTTTGCTGTATGACTAATGCGAGAACTATACACATTGATTATTTAATTCTCACTCTGTTTTTAATCTTCATTTTACACTATATTTTTCCAACATGGAAATATTGCGGTTGAAGCACAACTATGTAACAACGATGCCTGAAGAAATGCAGCGAAACGACAAAAAGTCACTCTTGCATCTAAGTCACTACGCCCTATTTGAGCGGAACATCAGTGACTTATTGTTCTCCTCCTCGTGATGTAACGGCCAGCTCAATCTCCCCCTACCTTGCAAACTGCCCCTCCCCTTTCCTGCTCCACATTTAACCCCCTTTCACCTATTTTACCTATTTCCTTTGCCTATTACTCCCTACCGTGACATTGGAGTGTGTATATATATCGCGGGTTTGCGAATTCAACGGCAGTTCCTCCGTGTCCTTTTGCAGTGATCATGGCTTACGGGATGGTGAGTTGAAGAGTTGTTTGTTCTGGAAATGTGGTGTACTTATCCATGCGTCCTCCTTTCTATCTTTCGTCTTATCTATCTAATTCTCTCTCTCTCTCTCTCTCTCTCTCTCTCTCTCTCTCTCTCTCTCTCTCTCTCTCTCTCTCTCTCTCTCTTTAAGAAGTATTCAACAATCCTTGAATGACTTACAGAGTTTTTATCCTAGTTAAAGGATTCCTTTCATTCCATTCCTACACCTGTTGCATAAGAATCTAGAAATTATTATTATCATTAGCGTAATTCCTTTACTTTCCAGCGTGTGGCTCTTGTGGCGTTTGTCGTGCTGGTGGTGGTGGCGCTGTCCCTGGCCGACCCAGGGTACGGCCACGGGGGACATGGCGGCCACGGTAAGGGTCACGGAGGGTATGGGAAAGGTCATGGCGGTCACGGAGGAGGCTATGGCAAAGGACACGGACACGGAGGAGGCTATGGCAAGGGACACGGAGGCGGTTACGGCAAAGGACACGGACACGGAGGAGGCTATGGCAAGGGACACGGAGGAGGCTATGGCAAAGGACACGGCGGCAGTGGATACGGACACGGTCATGGGGGACACGGTGGCGGATACGGCAAAGGACATGGAGGTCATAGTGGTGGATACGGCAAAGGACATGGTGGCGGATACGGACACGGAGGACATGGCGGCGGAGGATACGGACACGGAGGACATGGCGGCGGAGGATACGGGCATGGAGGACACGGAGGGTATGGAAAGGGGCATGGGGGTTACGGTAAGTTGTCTGTTGTCTCGTCCGTCAGTTAAAGAATAACAGTAATCACATCATATCTAAAAGAAAAAAGTCTCATTTTATACATCTGTTCATTGAAATTTTTTCCCACAGGATACCACTAGAACTTGCTGATAAATACATGATGCAGCATTGAAAAGATAAATAAACTGGTAATTGTTTACATACCTTTTATTAGCCACCTGTTCCTAGCTTTATTATTATTATTATTATTCATTGTTTATATCTTAATGTTTACCTTTGGAGGGTGGAGGACAGGTTGTATCATTCTCAGTTCTTTGTCGTTCTGAGCATTGCCTTATTAATTGGTACATCTTAAAGTATGATTTTTTTTCTTTTTCTTGTGCAGCTCTTCATGAAAACACTGGCGATAAGACAGAACAAACATTATATAAAAGTAGAGCTGAACAAAATTTACAACAATATATTTATATATATTTCTGTATGCAATAATATTCTTTCATATCACACTTTCTAAAACTGATATACTCCAAGTGCATCACAACACATGGATAAGTAGTAGGACTGAAATACAAAGAATTGTGAAGATGATAGTGATATTAATAATGATGATAATTAACAACAGTAATAAGAAAAGTCATAACATTGTGATTGTATTTGACAATATTGATAATAATAACAAGATAGCAGTAACGAAAATAACAAAACAAATAATAACAATATCAATAATATCAGTTGCAACGATAATGGCTATAATGACTGTAATGATATAGTTGCAAATCTTAGGGATAATGTAAACATGCGATATAACCTGCAAACAGAGGTGAAACTTTAAATCATGGCAACATTTATATTTAATTATTAATTATTTTATATTTTCACATAGAATAAATTTGTAATAAAACAGGGAAGATTTTCTCTTCACTATTATCATTATTCTCACATTCACTGTTATTATCATCATTATCTTTTTTATTATCTTCATTTGTATAATATTCATTATTATCACCCACTGTTGTTGTTCTTACAATTATCTGATAAGTACATACATATGTATATAAATATTTCAAATATTAGAATTACTATATTTTTTATGTCTTTATATAGATATGTATGTATATGCACAAACACACACATGCACGCACAGTCATATACATGTATACTAAATATTATATACATATGTATATACATACATATATATATATATATATATATATATATATATATATATACAAACATATCTATATTATATTTATTATACAGGTATATATATACATATATAGATATGTATATTGTGTATATTATTTCTATTTTACACACACACACACACACACACACACACACACACACACACACACACACACACATATATATATATATGTGTGTGTGTGTGTGTACGTGTGTGTGTGTGTGTGTGTGTGTGTGTGTGTGTGTGTGTGTGTGTGTGTGTGTGTGTGTGTGTGTGTGTGTGAATATATATATTCTTTTCAGAAAAAAAAATGGGGAGAATTTCGAGTAGTAGTACCTCTTTTATTCTATCTATCCTAGTGATTTATTCACAGAACTGACTGACAAGTAACTGCTAAGAGAACAGGGACGAGTATTTGGTAAAATGAGTGTATTCAGAAATGCAAATCATATATTAAGCCAAGAAATATTGTGCTGCGGGTCCGGCAGAGTGACAAGGAGAAACAAAATACTGTATGGTTTTGTTTCTTCATCAGAACTATCGCCTCACTGTAGACAATATACTGGGTAATTGACTTAAAATGTAGGCAAATACTTTTTTATATACTGGACATTAGTACTCGAATATCAGTTCTCAATATATCGATATTTGAACGAAAGCTAATCGGTATCGTACTAAAACAGTAGCATCGCTCTTCTCAAACTATTACAGTTACATATATCAAAAAAGAAAAGAAAAAAAAGTGAAAACGACTCTTGATAAACCAAGCTTAATGAACAGTAAATATATTTCAAACGATTGAATTCTTAATGTACAGCCATTTTATATGAATAACGAAATTTTTTATATATTATCTCAGATAAAAGCAAAGATGATAGGTATTGCAAAAGTAGTTATATATGCCAAAAATATGAATAAATAAAATAACGGCTGTTATAAAATCATACAGGCTTTAACAGTTTTACAATGAGTATTTTAAGTATATCAATTTAGTATATGATGTTATATAACTAAAATCGATAATGCGATTATCGTTGTCACTATCATTATCATTATCATCGTGAACACTATTATTATTTTCATTATTTTTATTGTTTGGACTGTAATAATGATAATAAAAATGATAATGATGATGATGATGATAGTAAGAATAACAAGCATTAGGGTTTTTTTTTAATAAAATAATCATTCTCCTGTTTATTGTTATTAACTATACTTTGCCATAACCACCACCGTGCCCGTAACCGTGCCCCTTGCCATAGCCTCCTCCATGACCGCCCTGACCTTTTCCATACCCTATATGACCCTGACCTTGACTGCCATTTCCCCCGTGGCCGTACCCTGGGTCGGCCAGGGACAGCGCCACCTACACGCTGCAGTGTAAAGAAATACTGTAAAGATATTTTGGGATTTCAATATCATATCTCAGGTTATATAATCGGAACAAGATTAATTCTACTGCTAAGTTAACAATTTAACACCTCAAATAGCCTTTAAACTAAATAAAATATTCCTAAATTGAGATACAGATAGAGAGGGGTAAATAGATGATAGAGACGGGTGGGGGGAGGGTATGTGAAGGTCAAATTCCCAGAACGAACAACCCTAAACTCACCATGCTGTTTACGTGTTTACTGCACACGAGGCATAAGGTATTACCGTTGATATCGTAAATCTGCAACGTATGTGTACAATCTGATGTCTCGGTAATGGGCAATTGAGGTAAGGTATATGAAAGGGGTTAGGTGGGGAGTAAGAAAGAGGGAAATAGTTTGCAATGAGTGAGGAGGTCGGACAGGCTGTCACAGCACAAGGAGAAGAACAATGTCACCGATGTTCCGCTCAAAAAGGTTTTAGTGACACATATTACATGATTGTAAAGCGTAATATTTCCCTGTGGTGAAAAAATTACCACTGTTGTTAGTAAAGTGACAGTGGAAATCAATCAGTCATTTTTTAAGGAAAATGATGAAACCGTGTAAAATGACGTTTTCTGTTTTAAAAAAATTAGTGAGACTGAAACAATCAAAGTATATTTTAGTTATATAAAGACATTTTACAGCGTTTTTTCTTGCCTCTTTGATATTGTACTAATAGATTGTTTCTTCAAATTACTAGTGCATGTAAAAGAGTATATGTTGCTATTTCACAACGTATGCATATTCCTAACAAAATTCAGATATGATGCTTGATTTCGCAGTCTTAATTAGATCAGCCTTTGCTCTTCCAAGATTAATAGTATTTCAGATATTCTAAATGATGTTTATCAGTTCCTTACTTTGGAAAAACAGTGAAAATCGCCAGCACATCCGGGGAAAAGATACACGATATGAGACAAGAAGCAGTTGAAAAGCAACCCCGACAGTGCAGTATATCGCATACCCTGCAATGGTTGCGATAAGGCCTATTTTGGTGAAACGGGACGAGGCTTCAACACCAGGATCATCGAACATCGAGCCGACGTCCGTCACCACAGGACTTCCAATGCCATGGTAGTTCATGTAGAAGCTGGACATCTACCGAACTGGAAGGAAGCCGAAGTAATCCATGAAGGATTGAGTAAACATAAAAGGAAGGTCATGGAAGCTGCATACATCGCGACAGAAAAGAATATGAACACCGCATCAGGCAGGTTTAAAGTATCCAAGGTCGCAGCTGCAATTATGCGCGTAACGAGTGCGAGGTTGCAGTCGTCAGGTGATTTACCAGCTCCCATGTAGTATATATATGCTATGTATTTTCACTAATATATGAGCCTCCAGGCTAGTACAGTGGTAACGTGTCGGCCTCTCATCCAAGAGGTCGGTGGTTCGCGCCCCGCCCAGGCGCGAGAAGTTGCAATTGTCGCCCGGAGGTTACTGCTGTGGCTGGGCACCGCGGTGGGTAAGGACTAAGCTTTGTCGCGTCAACATTCGCTGACACACGTTGATCGGGCGAGGCTCAACTTCGCATATCGGACTTATCCTTATCTTATGTATTTCTGATGAAGACGTAATCGAAACCGGTCAAATACATCTCTTGTATTGTGAAGATATCCAGTCTCATTCATACCTTTTCTACATTTGTCAACATGGATACGTTTCATATATATATATATATATATATATATATATATATATATATATATATATATATATATATACATATATGTATATATATACACACATTGTACATATATAAGCATAATAATGATAATAATAATAATAATAATCGTATTGATATGCCATTATTGATGTTGAAGATCATTAGTGTTATGATTAATATAACAACCAGTATTGATATTATTGTTGTTTTTGGTGATTTGGAATTTAGGCCTTTCATTGTTGTTGATGTTTTTGCTATTATTCCCTTACACGTAATGATGTTACTATTTCTATGATTATCGCTTGTTACTTTTACTAGTATTGATGCTTTTAATAAACAGCGATATCACTGTAATAAATATGACATTAGCCAGTATCATTAGCTGTTATATTCTTATTATTATTACTGTTAATGGATTATCATTAATATCTTCTTCTATTTTCATCATATTCATTGTTTTATTATCAACATAATTTCTATTTCTATGCTGATATTTCTTGTAATTATCCCCATTGCTGTTATCATTATCATTAATGTTATTGTCATTATCATTAATGTATATTTTATTATTATTATTATTATATTGATTATTATAATAGTTATTAATATTAAATTATTATTTTTTTCTTTTTCCTATTCATCCATTATATTTTCTTATATTGTTACATTAATCTTTTATTCTCGAAACATCATTATCATTATCTCTACAATCTTTATTATTTTTTTATTATATTTTATTTAAATTACTATCTTTTATTGTTATTATTATTTTCATTATCAACATTAATAGCATTATTGTTATCAACAGTGGTAGAGAGAAAATAAAAAAATCAAAGCAATCTTTTATTCCCTTCTAATGGTATTTATTACCTCGTGAATATACATTAACTAAATATGAGCGAGAATTATATAAGTTGATACATATATTGATGTTATTTATCATAACTTTTACAAATACAATATACTTTTAAGAAATGCTCACTAATTCACTTATATAGCATTGACTTTATCATCAATCACTGGTATTCATTTTAGCAACGTTCCCATCTCTACAACACTGACTGAAATAAAGTTTTAAAAAAATAATAATAATAATTTTAATTAACCGTTCCATTCTACAGTCTTTGTTGCCAGTGTAGTGAGCCATGATCAGTTCCCGGCCATTTCATGGTGTTGCTTCATGGCAGTCTCGTCCACTATAAGAACGGGACCAACACCGACCAGGCCATCCAGTGACTGTCTGGTTCCACCACGAACAGCAGACCTCTCAAGATGGTGCGTTAGAGACAGTTAGGATAACCATTTTCTCCAAATCTCCATCTCCGAATATTTGGAAAATAAGGAAATCGCAAGACTGCGCTGTTGTCAACCGTTGACATGGAAAATATAAATGATCTTTATTTCCCAACAGCGCGTCGCCCTCGTAGCAACCCTTGTGCTGGTGATGGTCGCCATGGCAATGGCAGACCCCGACCCTGGGTATGGGAAGGGGCATGGCGGCTATGGGCACGGAGGGTACGGCAAAGGACATGGCCACGGAGGGTACGGCAAAGGACATGGCCACGGAGGGTATGGTAAGGGCCATGGCCATGGTGGGTACGGCAAAGGACATGGTGGAGGCTACGGGCACGGCGGAGGTTATGGGCATGGTGGACATGGCGGTCACGGAGGCTACGGACACGGAGGTCACGGTAAGAAATCGTCAAAAAAAAAAAAAAAAAAAAAAATCAATGACATTATCACATGTGAATAACCATCACGTGCTCCAGTTTTGCTTCCATATAACGAATTGAAGTCCATTCGATTTTCTTTGCAGGTTATCATTAACAACAGAGAACCAGACCTCCGCCATGTAAATATATAAATAAAATAATACACTCGATTTTATCCAGTTTACTTTATCCGAAAACAGATATATTTCATAGTATTTATGCCTACTTCATGTCATAAATCAATTTTACACACATATATACGAAAAAAAGAGATCAGAAACATACATATGCATATACAAAATGAATTCTAAAAGAGATTGTGAATTTTCCCTATTTCTCCCCCCCCCCCCCCGCATCACTCTCCCATGTCTACATAAACCTGTTACTTACATGAAATTGATACACAAAATCAGAACTGGCGTGTTTGGCAAAATGTACAGGGCGTCCTGAGTTTTCCTCTTTCTATTTTACTGTTAATAATTACCAAATCTTGTTAAGTGTGGCCGACAAGTGAATTATTCGAGAGATCTGAAACAGCTGTACAAAAAATGATATTTACATTCATGCTACCTCAGCAAGTATCGAGACATGTTAAATTGATAAAAAAAAAAAAAAAAAAAAAAAATTGATATCTTGTTTTCCTTCCTCACAGAATGAAGATTTTCATCAGTTCTAAGAAAATGGATGTGGCAGTTAATGACTAAGGCCCCGTCCACAAGGGCGAGGTTCGTTCAGCGTGATGTCAGAAACGGAGAAACAGCGAGCAATGCCTCGTATAGGTTTCATTTAATGATTAACCAATTATCAACGGTGTGCCTGTTGCTCGTCAATGTTGGGCGGTGGGCGTGGTATGAAGGTGCTGCTAGATGTACGAACTGGCATTGTTCGGCAGTAACTACAAGCTGCCGGTTCTCGTATCCTATCATCAATCGTCACATATTGCTGTAACAATAAACGGTACCGTTCCCCCTGATCTGCTGAGGGGTGTGGTCATCCCTCTCTGGAAGGGTAAGGGGGACCGATGCGACTGCAGCATTCACCGCGGTATCACACTCCTCAGTGTACCAGGCAAGGTTTTTGCCCACATCCTTCTGAGGCGTATTAGAGGCCATCTACTGAGGCATCAGAAGCCGGAGCAATCTGGATTCCCTCCTGGTAAGTCCACAATAGACCGTATCCTTGCGCTTCAAGTCACTGTAGAGCGCCGTCGTGAGTTCGGACGTGGGCTGCTTGCAGCCTACATCGACCTCAAGAAGGCGTTTGATACAGTGCATCGGAAATCACTCTGGGAGATCCTGAGACTGAGAAGAATTACAACAAGGATTATGGAACTAATAGCAAATCTGTATACTGGTACTGAAACTGCTGTAAAGTGTGGTGGGGGCCTGTCGAGCTTCTTCCCTGTTAGTTCAGGAGTGAGGCAAGGCTGTGCTCTTGCACCAACACTTTTCAATCCTTGCATGGACTGGATACTAGGCATAGCTACTGTTCAAAGTCATTGTGGAGCAACACTGGGCAATATCAAGGTTACAGACCTTGACTTTGCCGATGATGTTGCTATTCTTTCTGAGTCTCTGGAGACCCTAGTGGTGGCTTTGGATGCATTTAGTAATGAATCGAAGCCCTTGGGTCTAGAGGTCTCCTGGACCAAGACCAAGATCCAGGACTTTGGGGACTTACTAGGAGAACCTGCTCGGTCGGTACGTGCTTGCAGCGAGGACATCGAAGTCACAGAGAGCTTTACATATCTTGGTAGTGTAGTTCATAACTCTGGGCTGTCAGACCATGAAGTCAGTAGACGGATTGGCCTGACAGCAGGGTTCATGAACTCTCTCGACAAGAGTATTTGGAGATGCCGGTACCTGTGCAGAAGGACCAAGCCAGTTTTGCTGTACGGTAGTGAAACCTGGACATTATCCAGTGCCCTGCAGTCTCGTTTTGATGCCTTTTGTAATAGGTCCTTGCACCGGATAATGGGGTGTTGTTGTTGGGACCACGTGTCCAACCAACGGTTGCACCGTGAGACTGGCACAGGACCTATTATCTGCAATATCCGGGATCGCCAACTCAGGCTATATGGCCACCTGGCTCGCTTTCAACAGGCTGATCCTGCTCATATCCTTCCGTTTGCTTGTTTCAGTAAAATGAAAATACTTAGAAGACTTATTATTTATGCTAACGGTAAACAATTTTTACCCAATAGGGAGGGAGGGAGGAATAGAAAAAGATCACAATCTCCTTAAGAATTTATTTTGTATATGCATATTTATGTTTCTGATCTCTCTCTCTCTCTTCGTATTTATGTGAAAAAAAAATAATTTATAACATGAAGTAGGCATAAACAGTATGAAATATATCTCTTTTCGGATAAAGTAAACTGGATAAAATCGAGTATTATTTTATATATTTACATGGCGGAGGTCTGGTTCTCTGTTAATGATAACCTGCAAAGAAAATTGAATGGAGTTCAATTCAAGTTATATGAAAGCAAAACTGGAGCACGTTATGTTATTCACATGTGATAAGTCATGATTTTTTTTTTTTTTTCTTTACGATTTCTTACCATGACCTCCGTGTCCGTAGCCTCCGTGACCGCCATGTCCACCATGCCCATAACCTCCGCCGTGCCCGTAGCCTCCGCCATGTCCTTTGCCGTACCCACCATGGCCATGGCCCTTACCATACCCTCCATGTCCATGGCCTTTGCCGTAACCTCCGTGGCCATGTCCT
>NW_020869897.1:683629-686129 GCF_003789085.1 Penaeus vannamei
GGAAGAAGAAGAAACAGTCTAGCAATGCGGAATGCAATATCTGTCTCCTTTGTCTGCCTGTCTGTCTGTCTCATTTCCTCTGTCTCTTGCCAACTAAAGTATTACCTTGACATACTATACTGTTACGTAATATGTATGTAGTAACAGATAGATAACACTCTGTTGATTGAAAGTGAATGATATTGCTATTTTCATGTGTTAAGTGTACAAATCAGCTTCAATTTACTAATATATATATATATATATATTATATATATATATATATAATATATATATATATATATATATATATATATATGTGTGTGTGTGTGTGTGTGTGTGTGGGTGTGGGTGTGTATGTGTGTGTGTGTGTGTGTGTGTGTATGTGTATGTGTGTCTATATATATATATATATATATATATATATATATATATATATACATA
Organism: Penaeus vannamei; assembly: GCF_003789085.1. NCBI lineage: Eukaryota > Metazoa > Arthropoda > Malacostraca > Decapoda > Penaeidae > Penaeus > Penaeus vannamei. Next base: position 684,053 of record NW_020869897.1, read on the forward strand.
TATATATACATACATATATATATATATATTTGTCTTAATTTCTCTATATTTGTTTTCCATTCATCCGATTCTATCTTCATCTGTCTTTATGTCTATCCATCCATACACACACACATATACATATTTACGCGTCAGTTTATGCATCCAAGAACATAAATTGAAGCAAAGATAGAGATCGACACACACACATATATGTGTGTGTGTGTGTTTTAGCACACACACACACACAGATATATATATATATAAATATAATAAATATATATATATATATATATATATATATATATATATATATATATACACACATATATTTATAAATAGATTGATAGATAAGCAGACGCTGATGTACATGTATGTGTATGTGTGACTGTGTGTATGTATATATGTATATCTGTGTGTGTATGCGCACATACACACACGCACACACACACACACATATGTCCGTCTGTGTATACATACATATACACATATGTGTGTAAGTAAACAAAACGAGATTGGAAGAACCATTCAGAGTGACAGACAAAAATATCCACAACGAATCACTGGTGCATTAATGATCAAAAAGCAACGCTATTACACAGAGAGTCCACTTAACGAACAACCCTATCCTTACTAACCAGAGCAGAGGCCATCCTGATATCCAAAGCTGTTGCTGACGGAACGATTACTAACGAGGGTGCGCAAAGCATCTTAAATATATACCGTAAAGAGAGTGTGTCCGTCCGTTGAGAGCTTTGGACAATGGTATGTAACATTCTCTAATTGTTTGCTCTGTGTCACCTTTGTGTAGTAGACAATAGGGGAATATGGATGGAGAGCAAGCATCGTTAGTTGCCGGGTTGATGTAGTTTTGAACAGTATTTTCTCATGGTTTGATTTGTCTCTGTCATTTACGATCAAGATGAATTATAGTCACATCAGTTATAGATTATCACTTTTTTGTTTTAGAAACTTTGGTAGTGTTTTTTCTTTTCAGTATTAGCATCACTATCATCGTCCATGCCTTTATTATTAGTGTCATATCTTTTATTGGCATATTGTCATCATTTTAATCATTACGTTCACTAACACCATTAATGATTTTGATGTTGCTACCGTCTTATGACATTTGCCATCATCATAATTACCACGTAATGTTATTAATAAGATCATTACCGCTTACATCTCTATCATCACAGTGCATTACAGCGATAATGAAGAACAGCAATATTTCATATCTTATCTTCATAAGCTGTTCCTCGGACGAGGAATTAATCCTGCTATATTCTGCAGTGTTAACAAAAGGAAGCAAGAAAAAAAAATCAACGATTTGTACATTCCTTTCTATTAATCTTTTTTAGGCATTTTTTCCCTCCTATCCCTACTCCTTGTGAGTTTTACAGTTTTACTCGTGACTCGAAAATAAGAACTGTTTTTTTCCCAAACTACAAGAGATATAAAGATAAGAAAATTGGTACTAGTACTGAAATGCAGTCACTCGTAGAATTTTAGCATTAATTGTGTTGCAGTATTAGAATACACTGTCTAACAGAATCTATTGCAGTATAAAATACACTGTCTAATAAAATATATTGCAGTATTAAAATGCAATACAGTATGTTGCAATACGAGAGTACACAAACTAATACTGAAGGGCTATATGGATATTCTCATTTGCCATAAGAGTTATAACTTCCATAGCTATGAGAGACGCTCCCATAGTCACCATACCCACCATATCCACCATATCCACCTAACCCACCGAGTCCCCCAAATCCACCAAAACCGCCTAAGCCGCCAAGTCCACCGTAGACTCCATATCCACCATATCCACCGTATCCACCAAATCCACCATAGCCTCCGTATCCGCCAAGTCCTCCAAATCCACCCAGTCCTCCAACGTGGCCGTAGCTGGCCTTGGCACTCCCCTCCGCCGTCGAGAGCAGCGCTGCGGACGCCACCAGCAGCGCCAGCGTGGATTTCTGTTGGCCGGAAGGATTGCAGTGAATGTTGACGCTCACAGACACTCGCACTCTCACTCGCATGTGTGTGTGTGTGTGTGTGTGTGTGTGTGTGTGTGTGTGTGTGTGTGTGTGTG
>NW_020869897.1:703629-711129 GCF_003789085.1 Penaeus vannamei
AGGCCACTGCCTCCGAGCGAGAGACATACCAGGTCCAACTGCTAACATTCTCAGTATGATTACTTCTCTCGTTTTGGTAAGACACTTTTTGATGCATTTTGCGTCTACATTATTTACATTACTATCGACTAAGTGACTTCTTAGTAAACCCCAGTCGAAAGGAATTATTATTATTCATACAGTATCTACAGACTAATTATATCGACAGCATGCTAGTGTTGACAACTAATCATTGTTACTTTCGCATATCTCTTTGTAGCTATAGGATGTAATATTGAATTTTCTTGTATTAACTTGCAAAGGCGTGTAAAACCATTTGGATTCAATAAACAACCCCAATAAAAAAAATATGAATAACAACTTGACAAAAATATATATATAATAACAATGATAATTAATAAAAAAAAAAATTAAAATCTATATTTTCTGGGAAGATATTTAGGGTAAATCGCAATTCTTTTACAGTTTTCTCCTTCCTGTTTCCTTGCTTTATCATCTTCGTCCACCTCATCTTCATAGCTTTCCTACTCTATTTTCCCCATAACTATTGTTATGTCCCCTTCCTTTGTGCTCCCCAGCGCGCCGCTCTGTTGGCGGTGGTGATGCTGGCGGTGGTGTCCATGGTGGCGGCCCACCCTGAGCCTGGGTATGGCAGGGGTCATGGTGGCTATGGGTATGGTGGCCACGGCGGAGGTCATGGTGGATATGGCTATGGTGGCTACGGCTATGGCGGAGGATACGGCGGCTACGGATATGGACACGGTCGCTAAAACTAATTGGACGGAAAGATGTGGCCGAAAAAGAGAAGGAAATTAATTCAATAAAGGCAAGAGTCAAAAAATATATATTTCTCCCCCCCCTCTCTAAAAATCATACACACACACATATGCATACGCATACATATATTTCCATATATACACATGCATATTTCTTCTCATAGGTATGGGTATGGTGGCCACGGCAGAGGGTATGGTGGATATGAATATGGTGGCCATGGTGGTTATGGATATGAATAAAAATGGACGAAACGGTAATAATGATAATGATAGTGATAATAACATTCAAAGTAATAATAATGATAATGGTAATGGTGACAATAACTTTAATATACATGTTTTTTGTTGTTTTTTTATATATAATTTTGCATGCCTTCTTTACTGTACTATATATAACATAATCCGCCATTATCATTATTTAAGAGAAAAATACCAAACCAAACGTGTAAAACATTAAAACATTTTTTTTCTATTCTACTATCTTTTCATCTTTGAGTTTTGTTGATTGGTCTTGCCTTTAAGTAATACAACAGGAAAATGAGCGAAGATATATATCCTATCTCTTTCTTTGTCCGATATTATCCCCTCACCCCTTACACTTCTGCTTTACTTTAATACACTATGATTTTTTTTTCTTTTTTTTCTTTTTTTTTTTTTTTTTTTAGAATATTCACACATCGTGTCTTCTGGTTAGGATAGAATAGAAGCTTATATATTATTATGATGATAGTAATAATGATAATGGTAATCGCTATTATCATTATTATCATTATTATTATTAGAATAATGGTAATTATGATAATGATACATTTGATGAAGATGATAATAGTAAAGATAATAAGGATAATGATGATAATAATAATTATGATTAAGATAATGCAAAATAATAACACCAATATAAAAAAAACATGAATAATAATATTAGCCAATTTTCTAATGATAACAACAATAAAACTAATGATAGTAGTAGTAGTAGTAATGATGATGATAATAATGATAACGTTAACAATAATAGTAATAATGATAATGATAATGATAAAAATAATAATAATAATAATAATGATAATAAGGATAATAAAAATAATGATAACAATGATGATAATATTGACAATAACATTAATTAGTAATGATGGTTATGATAAGTAATGACAATAACAATAATAAGGAGAACAATAAAGATAATGACAATAATGACAGATGTAATAATAATGATAGTAATAAGAATAATGATAATATAATAATGATGATGATAATAGTAATGATAATAATAATACTTATTATTATAATGAAAATAATGATAACAATAATGATGATAATGAAAATAACAATCCTAATGATAATGATGAAGTTAAAAACAATACCAATACTGATGAAAACAATGCTAATAATGATAATTATAATAATGAAAATAATAAGGATAATGGTACTAACAATAATGATAGTGATAATGAGGATGATAATGATAATGATAATGACAGTAAGAACACAACACACACACACACACACACACACACACACACACACACACACACACACACACACACACATATATATATTATATATATATATATATATATATATATATTATATATTATATATACATATATATACATATATATATTATATATATATATATATATATATATATATATATATATATATATATATACGTGTATGTGTGTACATAAAGATATTTACAAATTAATAAGCACACGCACACACATATATGTATAAATCATATGTGTGCATGTGTCCTATTTAGCCCTTATATGCATAAGGGCTAAATGGGATATTAAATTTAAAGAAACCGAATCGTAGAATTTAGGAATGAAAACTCCCTCTTGCATTACTTTTAAGCAATTTCATCCTTTTTTTCTTTTTGGAAACAATAAGTATGATGGTAAAATGAGAACCTAAAAGGAAATAGCTGTTTTTTTTTATCTGTTTCATTTCCTTCATTTCTCTTCCTTTTCCTTCAGCTCTTTCTCTCCTTTTCCTTCTCAGTCTCTTCAGTTTCTCCCCTCATCGTTTTTATATAACCAAATTTTCATTTAATTCCCTTCTTAATTCTACTTCTTATCTTTCATTGTTCATTCTCTCCTCTTTCTTATACTTTACTTCATTTCTCCTCCATCTCCCTATCCCTTTCACTTTCATTCATTTCTCCTCTTTTTCACTCCTCCTTTCTCTTTCACTAGGCTTCTCTCCTCTTTCAGTCCTTTCACTTTCTTTTCTCTATTCTATTCTTTTCTCTATTTCTCTTTATCCCTCTGCCTTTTATTTCAGATTGCCGTTTTAATTAGTATTTTGTATCATTTGTATCATTATTTACATACTTCATTATCTAAAATGATCAAATTATGTCTTTTTTTTCTTTTTCTTTTTCTTTTTTAATATTTGTATACTACTTGTTATTCCGTAGAGTGTATCGTATACCAACCTACTTCTAAGTAATGATGATAAATTATAATTTTGTGGGAGTTCTTATACCTTATTTTCTAGTTCTTTTTTCTTTTTTCTTTTCATTAAATAAAAGGGCGGCTCTTTACATTTCATATTCATTTATTCAGGTAGTTATTCCATATCCTACTTGTTTTATCCTGTTCATCGTCCGTAACCATAACCACCATATCCATAACCGCCGTGTCCTCTGCCATGGCCGTAGCCACCATATCCGCCGTAGCCATATCCACCATGACCTCCGCCGTGGCCACCATACCCATAGCCACCATGACCCCTGCCATACCCGGGCTCAGGGTGGGCCGCCACCATGGACACCACCGCCAGCATCACCACCACCAGCAGAGCGGCGCGCTGAAAATATAAAAGCATAATGGTACAATAACAATAATGATAAGGATGATAATAATAACAATAATACAGATGATAATGATAACGGCATCAGTATCAACAACAATAATGGCAGTAATGACAATGCCATCGCCATCATAGCGAACAGGACCACACGCTGAGGAATAAACATTAGCATAAAATTATGAAATAAGAAAAAGTAAAACTTGTAATACGCACAAGTGATAAAGAATAATAAGACAAACTTCTCACTTCAGATATAATATTTGCATAGGAAGTACATTATCTTAGTTTCATTTCTGTTCTGAATTGCCCAAAGCATATAAAGATATGATCGATGAATAAGCTCATGTAATAACGACATACAAAGGAGCATACCAAGTAAAAGAACAAAAGAATAAAACAAAGTGAATAAAATCTAATTACTTCTAATGATGATAATAATGACAAAAGAAAAAAAGTACCTGTATTTATATGAAGAATAAGAGGGGTCCCTACAAATACTGAAAAAGCTGAAAATTACTAAAATGAACTGATTAATAAAGTTTTCTCACCAGCACAAAAGTAGTCACCATGTTTATGGACTGTTCTCGTTCTGAGACCTCCATTCAGCGCCTCCCTTTATATACTGCAAATGCTTTATTCTTCGAGGTCGCATGGCATGGCAAAAACAATGCATGAATGACGGAGAATTTTACATACAAAAATAGGAGAGATTATGACTAAAAGTATTGTGATTCAGGATAAAAGAATATATACATATATATATATATATATATATATATATATATATATATATAATATATATATATTATATATATATATATATATATATATATATATTACATAAAATATGTTCTCTATGATCAAAGAACAATTTCGATTAAAGCTATTACTATTTGCAAAAGTATGTTTCTCAAATTCTGTTTGGTATTTGGTTCCGAGAATTGATGCATATATATGTATAAATAAATATATATATATATACTTTTATTAATAATGAAAACAGGAGGTTCCAGACAAATAATATGACCTTATTACGCGTGACTGTCTCGCGGGTTAAGTAAAAAGATTTTTATGTATCTATTTTGCATTTCCGAGCCATCCCAGAGGGGAGATCCTGACCTTAGTTACTCATCAATTTTTTGTATCCCATGTGCTTAATAAAAGTGTTATCTCTCTGACCACATCGTCGTCTGGAATGTGTGGTACAGTTGTCAATAACGCTATATCAGTTTTAAATGTACACAAGAAAGACATTTTCTCTCCCGCAGACGAAAACACACATGTACATATATTTGTATATATTTACTTCTGTTATCATACTCTTACTCGGCAGAATAAACTCCCTCTGAAAACGTTACGCGATGCCCTTCAAGCAGGATACTTCCCTTACCTTTATTCATTATGTAAGCTCCCTTGGCTGCAGTCAGCATGTCAACCATACCTTTCACCGCAGCCAGTCTACCCATATCCACCATACCTTCCAATATACCATTATCATTATCATCATGGTAAGCTATATTGGGAACCTTACTGAAATATTCGAGATTTATACCAATGGTGTCAGTGCAGGTCAAGATACAGGTAGGAAAAGAATAAAAGATAGAAAATTACCCGGTATTTACGTAGTAAAAACATGTTAGCTGATCTTTTAAACTTACCAAGAGTCGGAGACGTGGCAATCTCTGAAGGCAATTTATCCCACAGCCTTCAGAGGACAGTAAAAAAAAAAAAAAAAAAAAAAAACTGAGATGTAGACGATCGACTTCCTTCAAATTTGTTTAAATTGAAGGCCTAAAGACTTCTAATAACATTTGCAGGTTGATAAAATCAGGTAAAAACTTATAAACCTATATCCCTACGATGCCCTTACTCTTTTCCAAAATTACGTCAGACAAGAGAAAATTAATGAAATTAAAAGAGCGATCAACTAGTTTTAGGTGTGCCACCGTAGTATATAATCATGCACAACAATTCTCAAAATGAGTCAGAATAAAAGAAAAGACGCATCTTAGTGTAATATCATCTTCATAGATCTTGCATTTGCGAACGACACCTAACAGAAGAAATTACATGGGCTGTATTTCTAATTTGCAATCTAAATGTAAGCTTTAAATCTAAGAGTTTCAGAATATTCACTGAAGCGGTTAAGACCATTAATCATCAAACTTGTATGTTGAGGCAATTGCGTTCTAGACCGTCTCACTGTTATTTCCTTGTACTTGGCAGGATTTAATTTGATGTACCACCGAGAGCACCTCGATTGAGTTATCACCAGGTCTACAGTGAGACGGTCAATTATTGTTTGCCTGGTTGCCGGAGAAGGAATTTCAGCACAGAGAGAAGTATCATCAGCATATACCACATATCACTTGTGTATGAAATGAAGAGCAAAGGGCCAAGAACACTACCCTGAGGAACCCCAGAAGACACACGGGAATACGATCTAAATCTACCATGAACATGAACACGTTGCTGTTTACTAGCTGAAGATTCAGTTTAAATACTTAATACTTTACCATCAACAGAAACAGACCGTAATGTACATATTAAACCCTTGTGATTAGCAGTGTCAAAAGCTGCACTAAAATCCAGCATGACAAGTCTTGACTCACGAATCTTATCTAAAACAGAATGTATTTCATGCACCAACATCAACAATGCATCATTGTAACCGAGTCCCTTTCTAAAACCAAACTGAGTCTCTGGAAGAAACGGTCTCAAATATACAGAAAGACGTTTGGCCAGCAAACGTTCAAAAACCGCAGATAAAATTGGTGTACGATTCAAAAGGCGTAAGGTTACAGCTAATATAAGATCTAACTGAGCACTTAGAACTTTTAAAAGCAAAGGAAACAAGCCATTAGCGTCTACTCCATCATATTCATATGGCCACTATTCCCACGTGTTATCACCATCAACACCAATGCCATTACCACCGTCATGAACAGGATCACGAGCTTAATACATCTATAATACATTCCTGCACAGTGGAAGTGGGTAAATTATTGTATTTCTTTACAATTGTCGTGCATTATGTTTTTCTTTTGTTCAAAGCGTTTTTCACCCTTTCGTGATATTGTTATCTATTTTAGCTGTTTTTCTTTCCTTATCTCTTTTGTGATCATTTTTCTTTCTTTCTCTTATTCGTTTTTCTTTCCCTCCTTATCCCTTATGTAGTCATTTCTCTTTCTTTCTCTTATTCGCTTTTCTTTCCTATTTTCTTTCTCCTTCCTCTCTCTTTCTCTGTCTTTTCTTCTCTCTTCTCTCTCTCTCTCTCTCTCTCTCTCTCTCTCTCTCTCTCTCTCTCTCTCTCTCTCTCTCTGTCTTTCTATCTCTAAGTTATTTCTCTATAGATAGATAAATATGATTGATACAGAAAGCGGTTAAAGGGAAGTACAGGAGAGGATTAACTGAATTTTATTTTAATATATACTCTATACAACAAACTTCTCGTTTTATAGTAATCCAACCATCGCCATCTTATCAAAATCTAAATCATATGACATTCGATATGCAGATTTCTGAGATAGTAATAACTTTCTTCATATATGTAAGAAATACTTCATCTCATGTATTTCTACCGGCCATGTCCATAACCACCATAGCCATAACCGCCGTGTCCTCTGCCATGGCCGTAGCCACCATATCCGCCGTAGCCATATCCACCATGACCTCCGCCGTGGCCACCATACCCATAGCCACCATGACCCCTGCCATACCCAGGCTCAGGGTGGGCCGCCACCATGGACACCACCGCCAGCATCACCACCACCAGCAGAGCGGCGCGCTGAAAATATAAAAGCATAAGGGTACAATAATAATAATGATAAGGATGATGATAATACAGATGATGATAACGGCAGCAGTATCAACAACAATGATGGTAGTAATGATAATGATAATAACA
>NW_020869897.1:718629-721129 GCF_003789085.1 Penaeus vannamei
AAGAATCCATTTAACGTGTCTAGTTAAAAGCAAACGGGAATAGATGATACACAAGACAAGTACTCTTCTTCCATCATTCATTGTGTACTACTTTCGAAATCACACAGACGAAGAGAATCGCCATCCGATGTTGATCTAGAACGCAAATGAACACGATAAAATGCTATATATAAATAATTTATACGCTCGAAGAAGGATTAGATCTCGCTCGGGTGATAAACGGATTCACACTGTTGGTATTACACTTTCACATGTTAACAAATCCATCTTGTCGACACGCGGAGCGAGGGGCGACATCCCGTTTTCTATTGTGTAGGGAGCACGCGAATTCATGGATGGGAGACTTAAGTAAACTCGCGATTCTTCTCGCAGTCCGTGTTGCTAAGTTTGACGGCCCTGCCTTTCAGCTTTCATTCAGGAATCACTGGAGCTTAGGGCAGGACTGGGAGGGTATATTGTCTACACCTTCACTGCCGTATTTTGAAATGAGTGGTAATATATACAAACAAAAGAATAAACAAACACACACACACACATGCATGTATGTGTATGAGTGTGTGTGTGTACGCACACACTTGGTAGAGAAATCCACACTGTACGAGTCTCGTCTGTACACTGTGAGTATATATATATGTATATATATATATATATATATATATATATATATATATATATATATATATATATAATATATATATATATATGTGTGTGTGTGTGTGTGTGTGTGTGTGTGTGTGTGTGTGTGTATGTATAATATATATATATATATATATATATATATATATATATATATATATATATATATATATATATACATATGCATATACATATGTGTGTGTATTTATAGATACCTATACATATATTATATATATACATATATGTATATATAGATAGATAGATGTATGTCTGATGTCTCAGCGTGTGTGTATGTGTCTCCGAGCGTGTACGCAAAACATGGTAATATCGATTTTGAAAATCATTAGTCCGGCGCTTCACCAGTAAAACCCTTCGCGATTCACATCGTTTTTCATATAAGTTTATGACCAGCTAATCTACGAATATCAGACCATGATTAGCGATAATGCACTAAAGTTTCCAACCTCAACCGCGTTTATTTCGGGACGTCTTGTGCATCAGTATCTTTACTTCCCTCACATCATCTCACGACTTGAGCTTCTGTCCTCACATATCTGGCTTTGCCTCACGCCTCATGCCTCACGCGCCTCTCTTGTGAGATATCAGGCAGGCATATATGCTTTTGTAGGTGCACTAATTGCTTTAAAAGTTCTTATCTTCGTTCCCTCTTCCTATTTTTTTTTTTTTTTTTTTTTTTTTTTTTTTTTTTTTTTTAAACATCTTTATTTATAGTCATCATACAGATATGTATAGGTTGAAACCAGTTTATTTAGAACTTACAGGTTTCTTTTTGCGGGTTAAAAGTTACCTATCTAAAGGAGCTTATTTGAAAACCCAACCTATTTTTGTAAATAATAACCAGGTTTATAAACTAAGCTTTAAAAGTTCTTATCTTCGTTCCCTCTTCCTAGTTTTACTTCTTCTTTGCTCTCTTTATTAAGAGCAGAGATTTTCCTTACTGAAGTTATGTTAAATAGTGATTATTGCTCTCTGGGTGGGTACGTCTCGTATCAGGATTTTTTTTTTTTTTTATCTATATCATAATTCTGTTTGTGTCTCGTTCCTTCGTTCGTGTGTTAGGCCGGCACATCACGCTTCGTGTCGCATTCCTTGTGACTGTAGAATTGAAGTGTCTTCTTTTTGCTGTAAAATGGGTTGATAATTGAAAAATAACTCACACACGCAATATGTTATCATTATAACCATTCGTGTTTTCTGTGCCTAGTAAACTGCACTAAGGTAGACCGTCAGTTTATGCACATTTACCAATTACACGACGATCACAAGGCAGAAGTTGAGTATGAAGATAGTAGGCGAAAGTGAAAAGAAGGGAAAAAAAGAGGAGCCCCAAAAAAAACAAAAAAAACACGGGGATGTGCAGAAATAGAGAAAAGGAAGAGAAAAAAGAAAAGAGAAAAGGAAGATCGTGAAGAGAAAATGAGATGGGGAAAGGGAAGGGAATAGGAACGGAGGGGATTTGAATTGGAAAGGGGTAAGGGCAAAGGGAAAGGTAAGGGGGGATGGCGAGAGAGATGAGAGAGAAGAGGGGGATGGGGCTCGCAGGAGAAACGGGGAAGAGAGAGGGAGAGAAGGGGACACGGGAGCGAAGACGGGGAGGTTAAGGAGAGGGAAGATACAAGTGGGAGGGAGCAGATAGAGGGCATAAAGTGGGAGGAGAGAGTTTGAGGGAGATTTGAGAGTGAGAGGAGCTGGCAGAGCGGGAAAGTTAAAGGGAGAGGGAGAGGAAGAGGAAAAGGGAGGGAGGAGGTGACAGATAGCAGGACGTTCTGTGGAATTTCCACTAGTCTATGATAGTCTGTGTTCAGCTTTTTCTTCTTTTCAACGTTTCCAGTTGTATTTTCTT
>NW_020869897.1:728629-736129 GCF_003789085.1 Penaeus vannamei
TTAATTCATATTGCCTGTTACCATTCACACTTATTATTGTACTTCCTCTCTTTGACAAAACATATTTTTTTTACCATTGACTCATATCATAGTATATACACTTATTTATTAATACTACAAAAAACATTTACCGTTCCTCCATATTACTTTCTACCATCCAACCATTACTACAATATTTACTCTTATTTATTGGTAGTACAAATCCTGGTAGTTCAAATCCTGGTAGTTCAAATCCTGGTAGTTCAAATCCTGGTAGTTGAAATCCTGATAGTTCAAATCCTGATAGTTCAAATCCTGTAGAAATCCTGATAAAAGTAATTCAAATCCTGATAGTTCAAATCCTAGTTCAAATCCTGGTAGTTCAAAATCCTGATAGTTCAAATCCTGGTAATCAAATCCTGTTTCAAATCCTGGTAATTCAAATCCTGATAGTTCAAATCCTGATAGTTCAAATCCTGATAGTTCAAATCCTGGTAATTCAAATCCTGATAGTTCAAATCCTGATAGTTCAAAATAGTTCAAATCCCTGTAGTTCAAATCAGTTTCAAATCCTGGTAGTTCAAATCCTGGTAGTTCAAATCCTGATAGTTCAAATCCTGATAGTTCAAAATCCTGGTAGTTCAAATCCTGGTAGTTCAAATCCTGATAGTTCAAATCCTGGTAGTTCAAATCCTGATAGTTCAATCCTGTAGTTCAAATCCTGGTAGTTCAAATCCTGTAGTTCAAATCCTGATAGTTCAAATCCTGGTAGTTCAAATCCTGGTAGTTCAAATCCTGTTCAAATCCTGGTAGTTCAAATCCTGATAGTTCTAATCCTGATAGTTTAAATCCTGGTAGTTCAAATCCTGGTAGTTCAAAATCCTGATAGTTCAAAACCCTGGTCGTTCAAATCCTGGTAGTTCAAACCCTGGTCGTTCAAATCCTGGTAGTTCAAATTCTGTTCAATCCTGATAGTTCAAATCCTGATAGTTCAAACCAAATCCTGGTAGTTCAAATCCAGTTCAAATCCTGGTAGTGGTAGTTCAAATCCTGGTAGTTCAAATCCTGATAGTTCAAATCCTGATAGTTCAAAATCCTGGTAGTTCAAATCCTAGTAGTTCAAATCCTGGTAGTTCAAATCCTGGTAGTTCAAATCCTGGTAGTTCAAATCCTGGTAGTTCAAATCCTATAGAATCCTGTTAGTTCAAATCCTAGTTCAAATCCTGTTCTAATCCTGATAGTTTCAAATCCTGGTAGTTCAAATCCTGGTAGTTCAAATCCTGATAGTTCAAACCCTGGTCGTTTCAAATCCTGGTAGTTCAAACCCTGGTCGTTCAAATCCTGGTAGTTCAAATTCTGATAGTTCAAATCCTGATAGTTCAAATCCTGATAGTTCAAAATCCTGGTCGTTCAAATCCTGGTAGTTCAAATCCTGGTAGTTCAAATCCTGTTAGTTCAAATCCTGGTAGTTCAAATCTAGTTCAAATCCTGGTAGTTCAAAAGTTCAATCCTGATAGAAGTTCAAATCTGGTGTTCAAATAGTTCAAATCCTGGTAGTTCAAATCCTGATAGTTCAAATCCTGGTAGTTCAAATCCTGGTAGTTCAAATCCTGATAGTTCAAATCCTGGTAGTTCAAATCCTTCAAATCCTGGTAGTTCAAACCCAAAATCCTGGTACTTCAAATCCTGATAGTTCAAATCCTGGTAGTTCAAATCCTGATAGTTCAAATCCTGATAGTTCAAATCCTGGTAGTTCAAATCCTGGTAATTCAAATCCTGATAGTTCAAATCCTGGTAGTTCAAATCCTGGTAGTTCAAATCCTGATAGGTAGTTCAAATCCTGATAGTTCAAATCCTGGTAGTTCAAAACCCTGGTAGTTTTCAAATCCTCCTGGTCGTTCAAATCCTGATAGATAGTTCCTGGTTTCACAATCCTGGTTCAAAGTAGTTCAATCCCTAGTTCAAAGTTCAAATCCTGGTAGTTCAAATCCTGGTAGTTCAAATCCTGGTAGTTCAAATCCTGGTAGTTCAAATCCTAGTAGTTCAAATCCTGGTAGTTCAAATAGTTTCAAATTCCTGGTAGTTCATCCTGGTAGTTCAAATCCTTGGTATTCAAATCCTGTAGTTCAAATCCTGTAGTTCAAATCCTGGTATCAAACCTGGTAGTTCAATCCTGATAGTTCAAATCCTGGTAGTTCAAATTCGGTAGTCTCAAATCCTGTAGTTCAAATCCCTGATCGTTCAAATCCTGGTAGTCCCCGTTCTCAAATCCTGGTAGTTCAAATCCTGATAGTTCAAATCCTGTAGTTCTCAAAGTTCAAACCCTGGTAGTTCAAATCCTGATTGTTCAAATCCTGGTAATTCAAATCCTGATAGTTCAAATCCTGGTCGTTCAAACTAGTTCAAATCCTGATAGTTCAAATCCTGATAGTTAAAATCCTGGTAATTCAAATCCTGATAGTACAAATCCTGGTCGTTTCAAAATAGTTCAAATCCTGTAGTTCAAATCCTGGTAGTTCAAATCCTAGTAGTTCAAATCCTGGTAGTTCAAACCCTGGTAGTTCAAATCCTGGTAGTTCAAATCCTGATAGTTTCAAATCCTGGTAATTCAAATCCTGATAGTTCAAATCCTGATAGTTCAAATCCTGGTAGTTCAAATCCTGGTAGTTCAAATCCCAACTACCATTCATATAATATATATAATATATATAATATTCATATAACATAAAAACTCCAAATCCCACTACCATTCATGATGCTTATCCTGTCTCTCTCCCCAGCCGAGGTGTCCCCAGGATGGATAATATTAAGACAGATTCGGCTCCACTTGGGTCCGTGTCCAGTGATTTTCAACAAGGGAACCCATCTCGGCCTCAGCGCCAGGTGAGTGGAACGTTGTGTGTGTTTTGTTGTGTTTGTTTTGTGTGTGTGTATTTGTGTGTGTGTGTGTTTGCTTGTGTGTTTGTGTGCGTGTGTGGGTATGTGTGAGTGTGTCGGTGTTTGCGTTTCTGTGTGTGTGTGTGAGAGAGAATTGTGTTTGTTTGTGTTGTATTGTTTGTGTGTGTGTGTGTGCGTGTGTGTGTGTTTGTGTATGTGAGTGCGTGTGTGTGTGTGTGTTAGGGGGATTTCTGTGTATGTTTATATGTGCATTTGCAACCAGGTGTACTGTTGACTCCCCTTGACGCACCACTACAAACAGACAGCGATCAAGAAACACAACACACCTGGCACCGAGAGAACCCCCACCTCTCATGACACCTGTTCCGCACGTGCGAGGTTTGCAGGTGACAAACCCGGTGACAAATGGCACTTGTCTGATCGTGGAAGTGTCGCAACGCCCGCCCGCACTTTCGACGGCGCCGCTCAGTGCCCGCCCCGGAACGCTGCGTCACCGGCCGGGGGGGGGGGGGGGTGGGGGGGGTGTCTCGAACGTGCTCTCTCCGCGGGTGCAAGTTTTAGCAGACTAACTGTATAGATAGATACACACATACATACATACATACATATACATACATACATACATGAATATCATGCATAATATCATTATATATTTTTTATATATATTTATATATTATAATATATATTATTACATATATATATGTATGTTGTATGTATACATACATACATACATACACACGTACATACATGAATATATACATACATACATACATAGATATATGTATATGTGTATAAATACATAATATGTATTATACATATATATCTATTTATTTTATATTATGTGTTTGGTGTGTGTGTAAAAAAAAAAAAATAACAAAACAAATAAAGTGAAATACAACCTCCTTCGTCAAACCTAAACAAACACGGAAATTACGGAAAAAACACATTCACATCATTAATCAGTCTCATTTCTCCACAGATTTACAACATAACCGGCGGCTCTGCGGTTCACATTGGCCCCGTTATCCACAACATACATGGATGTAACCCGCGCTCGCAGCACAAACCCCAGGATATGCCCCTTAAAAAGGATGTTGAAGAGCTCTTGAAGTAAGTGTGGATTTCGTGAAAGACAACTAAGGGTTCTGCTTGTGTTGAATGGACACAGACATCCCACCGTTTCTTAAAGAAGCCATTGATGTCAACCATTATGATGGTGGCTCTTCTATCCAACCATTTCTCTATTTGTCTATGATGTATATAACTATGAACCCACACATACACACTCACAGACATACCTATATATGTACATATATTTATTTATATATATATGTACACACACACACACACACACACACACACACCTACACTATATATATATATATTATATATATATATATATTATATATATTATATATATTATATATATATATATATATACAATATATTATATATATATTATATATATAATGTAATGTATATATATGTATATATATATATATATATATATATATATATATATATGTATATCATATATGTTATGTATATATGTATATATATATATATATATTATTACTTATATATTATATATATATTACATGTATATTATGATGTATATATGTATATTGTATATATATATCATATATATTATATATTGTATATATATTATTATATTTTATATAGTATATATATATTAATATTATATTTATATTATACTATATATTATATTATAATCTTATTATATGTTTTGTTACGTATGTATGTATACTTATGTTATACATATTAATTTGTGTTGTGTGCTGTGTTGTGTGTGCATTTTATTTTGGTTGATGTTGTTTTGGGTTCCCCCGCCCATAATAAAATTGTTTTCTGGGCCCCCCCCTTTTTTTTTTTCCAATTTCTTCAGTTCCAATTTTCTCCTCTCTTTCTCTCAATCCAAACGAGTATCTATTATCTACTCGTATCTATCTATCTATCTATATATTTATTATGATAATATATATGATATTTTATATATAGTATATATATATATATATTATTTGTTATATCTGCATGCTACTCGTATGTATGTATAGGCATATTCCTTATGTAGCTCATTTTTATATATTCTATTTATATATATATATATATTATTATAATATATAATTCATACTATATTATTAGTTTATAATTATATGTATGTAATTGAAATGTCATATGTATGTAATGATATGATATAAGTCTCTTATTGGCAGGTATTTATATTGTAATATATATATATTATCAATATATAAGTAGTATATATTATATATTGTATAATTATTATATATTTATATATTTATATATAATTATATATATAATTGTATATATATTATAATATATGAGTATATGTTTATTATATATATATAGTAATATAGTATATATAATAGTGTTTACATTATATATATATAGTAATATATTATTATATATTAGTATAATTATTATAGTAAACAATATGTATTGTAATGTTGTATATGCTATTTAAATATTTTATAATCTATATAATATAAATTGTATATTATATATATACATATATATGTATATATATTAAATAATATATATTGATGTATATATATATCAATATATACTCATATTATATTAAACAGGATAGATGATAGGATGTACCGCGGTTTTGTGTGAGAATGGTTGTAATATATTATATACTATATTATATTATATATTATATATATAGTATATATATTATATATTTATATATATATTCATATATAATATATACACAGACACATATATATTCATATAGTATATACATATATATATATAATATATATATATATATATATATATATTTATATATATTTATTTGTGTGTAAAGTGTGTGTGTGCGGTTCATAGTTATATACATCATAGACAAATAGTGGGATGGTTAAACAGAAGAGGCAGCATGTATAAATATATATTATGTATATATTTATATATATATATATATATAATTATTATATATATATATATATATACATATATATATATATATATATATATATATATATATATATATAATATATATATATATATATATATATATATAATATACGCACACACACACACAATTACAACTAATTCACGTGAGATGCCTCTGTGTCGCGCCGGGTCCTCGGTGCGTTTTTCTTGTATGGAATTCGATAGTCTTGCACTTCTTTATTTATTAGCTTCTTGTTATAGTTTAGCATTGATTCATTTTTTTATTCTTTTCGTTGCTTGTATCCTCATTATAAAATCGGTTTGATTATTAGTATCATTATTGTTATTTCATTTTCATTATTATCAGTAGTAATGGTAGTAGTAGTAGTAGTAATAGTAGTTTTTTTGTAGTAGGAACAGTAGCAGTATTGTCAACATATTGTTGCTGTTCATATTATTACTGATATTATTATTATTATTATTATTATTATTATTGTTATTATTATTATTACTAGTATTATTATTATCATTACTATTATCATTGTTGTTGTTTTTTGTTTTTATTGTTTTTATTAGTTTTATTATTATCATTATTATTACATTCTCATCATTATTTTGATTATTATCAATATTGTTATTATTGTCAATATTATTATTGTTATTATTATTATTATTATTATCACTGTTATTATCATTATCTTTACCACTATTATTATTATTATTATTATTATCATTATGATTATTATTATTAATATTGTTATTGTTATCATTATTATGATGATCATCATCATTATAATTACCATTATTGTTGCTGTTATTATTATTATTACCATCATCGTCATCATCATCCTCATCATCGTCATCACCACTATTATCCTTACTATTATTGTTATTATTGTTATTTTATTATTATTATTATTAGTAGTAGTAGTAGTAGTAGTAGTAGTAGTATTACTGTTATTACCCTTTTCAATATTATCATTATTATTAATGTTATTTTTGTTGTCGTTGTTGTTGTTATTAATATAATTATTATAAAAATTATTGCTGTTGTTATTATTATTATTGTGACTGTTATAATGATTGTTTTCATAATTATCACCAGTATTCTTTGTTTTATTATTATTATTATTATTATTATTATTATTATTATTATCATTATTATTATTATTGATATGATCATTGTTATTATTTGTATTACGATTACTGCCACCATTGTTATTATCATCATTAGTATAATTCCTTGATATTATCGATAATATTGCTATTACTTTTATTATTGTTGTCATTATTATTATTGTTATTATTATTATTATCATTATTCATATTATTATTATTAATGTTATTACTACAGCAGCAGCTGCTCCTGCCACTTTCCTCCAGATTATTATTACTAATGTTTTTATTAGTAGTTGTAGTAGAAGTAGTAGTATCATTAATGTTATTACTACTATAGTAACAGTTACTACTACTACCACTTTCCTCCTGCTAAGATTATTATCATCATAGTCATTATCAATATTATTATTATTGCAGTTATTACTATTGCAATTAGAGTTGAAAGTTCTTTGGTGAAGGACATCAGCTGCGTGTCCGATGGCTCAGGAGCTGAAATTATGTCTTGTTTCAAAATGTAAAGTTTTGTCACCATCTGTATGGGTTACTTGTGGGTGACTTCTCTTATTG